>CABFPE010000266.1:139597-154098 GCA_900660155.1 Hofstenia miamia
CGATGTTTGCGACATTAATGAGTGATGCTACCTTAATTTCCAAAAAATACTTTCTGATAACATGATGAAAATTTATTGCTTAATGAAAGCGAGGCAATCCGAAAATTACTAAAATTCTTTTACAAAATATTGTTTTATGGCTCGGCTTTTAAAGATTTCGCAGTAAATTAAAAATTAGTATATTAAGGAATTTTTAAATTTTTAATTAAAAATGCACAAAGAAATGTTTGCAAAGCTTACGAAAACATCATTGATTTCTTATTTCCGCAATAACTGAATGTGCAAAAAACGATTTTTAAATTATACTTTAGAATGTTTCAGCACTGATGTTATCTTGGAAATGAATATGCTTCAGAATTCCATCACTATATATATATATATATATATATATATATATATATATATATATATATACATATATACATATATTTAAATATATATCCTCCCACTAAATATGTTTTAAAACACTCATCATTACCGCGTTAACAAACAAAAATCTTTGAAATGTTGGAAGATAGTGTCTGTTTAATTTACCTACCCCCATGGTAAATATATTTAAGTTCTAGTGAATACTGTGGGAACAAGGGCCAAAAATAGGTTTTTTGGGAAAAAAAATCGATTGCCACTAATTAGAAATTTCGGACCATTTCCCGCGAAATGTAATGTTTTTGCATTTTCCATAGCAAAAAGAATATATATATATATATTTATGAAGCTCAGTATATATATATAAAATAAACTAATTATTATTACCCTGTTCAGGGCCAATGATGCAATTTTTAGGAAGGGACGAAATATGTGAAGTGTGTGAAACCATTAAGAGTGTCAAAACAGAAATAAATACAAACAAGCATGTCGGAAACATTTTCCTGTCATGTTAAATTGCACTGTAAGTAGATAATATTTAATGGATGAAAACAGAAATTTGAAAAAATGTCATTGAGGTTGATTTGATGCTATTGCATGATATGATATTAACAATTGAAAGAATAATATAAACTGCTGCACTAACTATTCTCATTGATAGGCCTTTTTAGGTTGTTAATTAATTATGATGATATAACGAAAACATATTAGAATCATTGACACAAAACTATCAAAATTTGAAGATCGAAACTTTCATTTTGGGAAAAATCATTGAACACCTTTGTGGTTTTTTTTAACTGATAGATACATCATTCAGGTAATCACGACAAAGAACAAAAAATCACGTATTTTTAATTAAAAAATTGATTGAACATCAATTAAATGAGAGTAACAATTATAATATCAAACAAAAATTTCATGAAAATGTCAAAATATAACAAACCCATAATATATTTGTATGCCACAAACGACTGCAGTCACAAGGCAAAAATGTTACATGAAGATATGGGAAACTAACGATAAGTAGTGATAATGATTTATTATTAGCAAATTGGTACTAGGCATGATCAATATTTTATTATTTTAGTACGTTATATTATTACTTAAAAAAATGTGATATATATCTATATATATATATATATATATATATATATATATATACATATATACATATATTTAAATATATATCCTCCCACTAAATATGTTTTAAAACACTCATCATTACCGCGTTAACAAACAAAAATCTTTGAAATGTTGGAAGATAGTGTCTGTTTAATTTACCTACCCCCATGGTAAATATATTTAAGTTCTAGTGAATACTGTGGGAACAAGGGCCAAAAATAGGTTTTTTGGGAAAAAAAATCGATTGCCACTAATTAGAAATTTCGGACCATTTCCCGCGAAATGTAATGTTTTTGCATTTTCCATAGCAAAAAGAATATATATATATATATTTATGAAGCTCAGTATATATATATAAAATAAACTAATTATTATTACCCTGTTCAGGGCCAATGATGCAATTTTTAGGAAGGGACGAAATATGTGAAGTGTGTGAAACCATTAAGAGTGTCAAAACAGAAATAAATACAAACAAGCATGTCGGAAACATTTTCCTGTCATGTTAAATTGCACTGTAAGTAGATAATATTTAATGGATGAAAACAGAAATTTGAAAAAATGTCATTGAGGTTGATTTGATGCTATTGCATGATATGATATTAACAATTGAAAGAATAATATAAACTGCTGCACTAACTATTCTCATTGATAGGCCTTTTTAGGTTGTTAATTAATTATGATGATATAACGAAAACATATTAGAATCATTGACACAAAACTATCAAAATTTGAAGATCGAAACTTTCATTTTGGGAAAAATCATTGAACACCTTTGTGGTTTTTTTTAACTGATAGATACATCATTCAGGTAATCACGACAAAGAACAAAAAATCACGTATTTTTAATTAAAAAATTGATTGAACATCAATTAAATGAGAGTAACAATTATAATATCAAACAAAAATTTCATGAAAATGTCAAAATATAACAAACCCATAATATATTTGTATGCCACAAACGACTGCAGTCACAAGGCAAAAATGTTACATGAAGATATGGGAAACTAACGATAAGTAGTGATAATGATTTATTATTAGCAAATTGGTACTAGGCATGATCAATATTTTATTATTTTAGTACGTTATATTATTACTTAAAAAAATATATATATATATATATATATATATATATATATATATATAGTAGTGTGCCTCTATAGTGAACATCCAAGCGGAAATCAAAAATGTTCAATATATAAATAATTCACTATAGAGGCACTTCAAAAAAAAGATGGGAAGTTTTTGGGGCACAATAAAATGTCCACTATAAAAAGAGTTCAATATAGAGGCGTTAGCTAGAAACATTATTGTATATATCGGGTATTTAGAGATAAAAGGTGCCAACCTGCAATAATGCTAATAATGGTAAATTAATACTTATCACCATTTTGCTCTAGATGACTTTACATTTGCTAAGTTGCTTCAAATAATTTTTGAATAAGGCATCAAAGGTCAATATGAAGTACATAAAACATTTTATAGTGTTAGGTTATACATGTACATGGGTAGCTCCAAAAATCCGATTTTTGAAGTTGGCACTTTTGGGTCTAGACCCCCGATGTATATATATACGGGCTTTCGATACAAAACCATTAGGGTGCTGGATAAATATATACTTATATAGAGGGGCTAGATACTATGGCAGAGGGATCTGGATACTGTTTAAAAAATTTTTAAAAAAACTGAAACTCATACATAAGAAATTAGACCCCTATTTCAAACCCGCAATGTAAAAATTTTTGGATTAAAAGAATTATTCTGGCTTAAAATCCAAAAGGGCGCTGGATACTATGGAAATCGCAGGCTTCGGCCACTGGATACAAATCCCATAGTATCTAAAGCCCGTATATATATATATATATATNGAAACTCATACATAAGAAATTAGACCCCTATTTCAAACCCGCAATGTAAAAATTTTTGGATTAAAAGAATTATTCTGGCTTTAATTCCAAAAAAGCGCTGGATACTATGGAAAATTGAAAGCTGCGGGCGCTGCATACAAATCCCATAGTATCTAAAGCCCGTATATATATATATATATATATATATATATATGTATGTGCAAAAGAAAATAATACATGTGTATGAATGTACGAGAAACGGATCATTGTCAATATTAGTGGATTTTCAGAATGTATGTAGACATAACAGACTGTCTATGCAATCCATCTCAATTATCTGTATTGCTCCATACTTGCGGATTTTGTGTGAATGTTGCTTGATAAAGAAGAATTGTGTTATTATAATCGTGATATAATAAAATTTGAAATTTCCTCATCATTTCCAAAATTAAGTTTTGTGTTGAAAAACACTACATCATCTCAATAACACAAGCTGTCAAATAGAGTATACAAAGCATTTATCAGATCTGCACAGATTCTCGTTTGTGGTGAGTTTCACTCTGCTATTATCAAGGTCAGATTGCTCATCGTTGGTAGATACTATAGAAACGTTGTGTTACAGCTATACAGAAATATAATTTCTAAGTGTAAATCTAATTCTATGTGTATGTCAACTTTAACATCTCAAACAAACGGTGTGACTATATTAACTACAGTTTTATATTAAGTATTTCATTTAGCATGCAATTGCTCCAATTCAAAACTTGATAACATTTTCACGTTTCGTTTTAATTTGATTCAAATGCTGAAATAATTTCAAAGACTTGTCCATTTTCCCAACAGCATTTTTCAATATGCAGCTTTTAAATTACGAGATGCATTAAAGCATTTTCAGAAGGCTGGATAACCATCCAGGATTTTTATATAGTCTTTTTGAGTGACTTCATTATCCATAAATGATGTTCTAGAAGGGACTTGGCAGAAAGTTGATTGTTTGGAAGAAAATATTGAATTATGATAAGAGTACAAAAAGCCCCACTATTTAGAGACAGACTAGGGTTTTCTGTAGAAAACTGAAAATAAAGAGGATAATTTACTTGCATATTAGGATTTACATACAGAAAATATATGGTACAGTACATCAAAATATATGATATTTTAATCACTAGTTGTGGTTTTTAAGTATTCCAGCCTGGTAATATGTCCTCGAAAAATAGATTGAATCGTGGTAGCTGCTGCATTGCAAGCTTGGACATCTATTCCTTCCCAATTAATTCCAGTCTAAATATAATTTTACAAGTATAAACCATTACAGAAAGATCTAAGCAATATCTAAAAATTCCTACAGCGCAAATCACACAAAATATTTCTGCAAAACACACAATAAATCCAATAATTATCAGATATAGTGTATTGTAATGAGCAAATTTCAGGAATATTTTCAAGTATTCTCACATGATAATAAAATGAACAAGCATGTAATGGTTAGATGTTCAACATTCAAAATATTAGATAAAATGATTTTCATCATCTCATTTGTATTCATAAGAGTTACACTGAATTTAATGCGGCTTTGGCAATTTGAGGCAGTGATAAACATGGACTGAATGCTTCTAGACCTTGTAACGAGTTTTGGTCAGTTTATGGCCAGTAAATAAATAACTAGCAACTGTCAAGCAACTTTTAGCTATGTGATCTACCATGCAAATTTCATTTTAAATACTGGAAAGAATTTTAACATCCATTTTTTCTAATCAATAAAATAGCATTGTGGCGCAAGTGGGGGGAGTCTGAGGTGCAATTGCAGTCCCTCTCCCCTAAAAATATTTTTGTTTCAGAAATATTACCCAATTTTTTTTTAAATTAAATATTAAAAGTGGTATTATTTAGTCAGTGTTCTGGTTAATAAATGTAACTTGCCTTCTCTCCTAAGCAAAATTCCTTCCTCCACTAATATAAAATAGGATAATTTTTAAAATTATTTCATCACTTAAAACTTCAAAATGCAGGTCCGACTAGTGCCATTGTCTGAGTTGATTATTTAGGTAATGCATGGGAAACAATGAAATTTGTACATTATTGTGAAAGTGTGTAAAAACAAGCATACTTACAGCTTCTTGCTGCACAGAATTTTCCATTAACAGAACTTTGCTTTAAACGAGGTAATTAACGGAAATATTATTATAAGTATATAACGCTTGTGTTGTACGTCATAAATACTTTCGACTTAATTGGGACACCAACTTCTCATTAAATTTAATTTACTTTATAAATATTTTTAAAATAAAGAAATACAAGCAACTTGTTTCTTATATCTCTATGTGCAAAATCCTTTTCAGGTATTTTCAATAAACATGTTTGTTACCAAAAACTACTGTTGTACAGACTGGCAGATCTTAGCCGATGGTAATATGTTTTGCGGCCGGTAGAGGGCTGCTACATGTTGTAGATGTTTCTTTACTACGACTTCTTTCCATACGCATTTAGCATAGCACCTCTGCTACTTCACTGGTCACAGTTTTACACTAAAATTACTTACAATAGCTAAATAGTTACAACATTTACATTCTTTTAGTCCGAAACAACTTAATTATTTTTTATTTACGGCCGTTAAGGCCTGCAAATATACGGCCTGCAACTCTACCAAAACTCAACAAATTTCAAAAAATGTTGAAAATAATAAATGAATTATGGACAATATATTTGCAAAACATTGGTCTCATTTGGCACTTTTTAAATCTAGTGTAATATCAAAAAAATTTACATTACGTATTTACTGCAAAAAATTAATTTAAAAAGTCAAATATGGTACAACGCTTTTATCCACGGCCTGGAAAATGATTTGGAGAATCATCTTGTAATTATTTTATGAATGCGTTTTGCTAATTTATTGTCGCTACGTGTTCAATTGTTATGAAATATTTAATTAGACATAGCGTAAGATATCTTAGCAATAACTAGGGTGGCCATTTAAAAATTCTGAAAAAAAGTGACAATTTCCTTCGCCAACACCAATGCTTAGCCTAAAAATTCATATGAGTATTAAGGAGTGAGGAGTTGAAATATTAAATATCTATGTATCTATCGATCTATTTATCTATCTATCCATATATATATATATATTTACATAAATACTAAAAAGAAGGGGACCTAGAATCGTACCTTGAGGCACCCCATTGTAAACCGGTAACCAATCAGAAAATATATCGTTAAATTTAACTCTCTGGAATCTTTGGTTAAGGTAACTAGTTATCAATTGCTTACTATTACAAGAAAATCCTAAGTAAGATAGTTTTTCAATAAGTATGTTGTGATTAATCGAATCAAAGGCTTTTGAGAGATCTACACAAGCTATAGCTACAAATTTATTAGAATCGAGGGATGCTCTCCATTTTCAATAGCATGTAATAGTGCATCATTTGTTGAAAAATTTTTGCGGAATCCAAATTGGGTGTTTGATAATAAATTATACTTATTGAAATGTTCAAATATTTAAACTTCTAGTCTCAAATGTATCTACAAGCCTCATATTATATACATAGGTTTGCTTTAAGTAGTCATTATAGGCAAAAATTATTTGTATGTGACGTCATCAATATTATACAGATGAAAAATTAATTTTGAAAAACTTTTGTGTGGCAAAAAACTTTTATCTTGCAACCATCATTCCTAGAAAAAAGTCTATTATTTTCTGCTCCTTATATACATATACTTCGGATTGTGAAAATATCTAAAAGTATAATAACATTTTCTGCAAATATAGTAGACAATAATCCATAAATTTACTCAAAAAAATTATCGAATTCTTCTATTAAATTATTTTTAATTGAACAAGTAATAGATTAATTGATTGATCGACCACCACAACTAGCAACCATGAGAAAATTGTTTTCGATACCTGAATTTAACCCTACTAAGAAATGTCCCCTAAATTCAATGTTGACAGAGCCTAAAGAGTAATCTTCCATATAGAGCTCTTGTAAAAAACTCAATTTGCCCTTTTCCTCATCATCTAGAGTGTATAGTCTCATGAAGTCCTCGAAAGGTAAAATTTCTTAAAGTGCAGTTTTTTACAATTGTGTCTAAATTTCCGACCAAATGGTGTATCAATTCTGGGGATTTTTCAACAAAGTGCATAAGTTGAAAGTTTCCTCAAACAGATTGACTACGAATCTTCCAAATTACCTGCCTTTGTGTCAGTCATATAGAGAAGTTGCTTAAGTTCACAATACTTTTTTTAACAAAGCTTGTACATCAGCAACGTGTCACATTTCTAAGCACAGGCTGTACAACTATATGTCTTCAGGGCTTTCAAAATATTTCCAGTAAAGTGAATTCTTCAATAGTTCGTAGTTTTCTAAATGACCTGGCATGCATAATACCTGAATATAATCTTATAAAAAGAGATGATTCGGAATTTACTCTATAATAACAAATGAATATAATATATATATATATATATATATATATATGTTTCTCTTGTTTCTCCTATTAAGAACAACTTTACGATCTTACACATTTATGTATTTATCTTGTAGAAAGTGACAATTATTCATTAAAACACAAGCAAACTAGAAATAGCTAAGGAATATCGAAGAATCATGAATGGTATCCACATGCTTCAGTGAGATAGTTTCCTTTTAACTATAACACATATCAAATGTTTCCCACATAAATTTATTCAAAATGCCACCGTTAACTATAGTTGTTGTACGATGTCGAATGCTGTCAGGAACAGCCAGTCTTACTGTGGACGTCCATGCTGATAAATGCTTTTCTCTAATCGAAAAGATTCTACAAAAGCATGAAACTTCAAGAGCCTATCATTTTGAAAGTATTTTTTCTATCTAATTTAATTTAATATTAATATATGTATAAACTGCAATCACGCGAGCTAGTTGACGGATTCTATCATAATTGACAAGACAGCTAATGATGAAATTATGAAATTCTATTTATTCCATGAAATATTTATAACTTTAAAATTAAAATCTCACTGAATAACTAGATTTGTCAAAAAAAAACAGCGACGTGGCTATTGACAGTTCCATGAACCTAGGCAAATATGCTGCCAAAGGTCGCAAACAAATTCGATTCAAATTGGTATACGCCGAAATGAAGTGCAAATAAAATCATGAACAATACTATATTAATAAATTCCCATTTTCTACATCCAAATTAAAATTTATTTTGCTATGTGATTACATAAACTGATGAAAATTGAACAAAACTAGCAATTTATGGTACATAGTAGCAAAAACAATTTGTTTATTTCAACAAACTAAAAAAGTATTTAATGTTAACCTTAACTAACCCAAGCATTTTTCTATAAAATTTTTTTAAACTCTATTAACTCATTAAACAATAAAGTTATCTAAAACTTAAAAATACCACTGGATAGAGCATCGTTGTAACTTTCATTCAGTACGGGAGAGAAATTGAAAGTTTTGAAAAAATCGGATTTTTCTTCGAAAAATGTTAATATTTCCATACACTTCAAACACAGAGATATCTTCTATTACACATTTTTACACTATCATGAAAGTGCAAATCCCAGGATTACTAAATTTCCCATTAGGCATAGACAAGAGAACGATTTGGGACTTTAAATAAGCAATGCACAGTTTGGGGTTCACAGACTAAAATACACAGGTAGCTTTTAGAATGAAGTGTTTTCATTTTGAAATGGTACGACTTCCTCAAAGATAACTTTAAAGGTTTTTTGTTCTAATTGTAAAATTCTTGAAGATTGATGTGTGGTCGGTGATTTAATCTATTGTTATGCCAGAATACGAGTGGATGAACTTAAAGCTCTGCATAAAACTAACTATTATGAGTATATTTGCGTTTTTTTTTAAGACGTGTGCTTAGAATGATGGTGTGGTGGTCACTTTCGAGGTTTGGGGATGAGCATCAGTGCTCACGGGGCTTACAGTAGCGTTTTGCAGGTGAAATCGAACAAGAACACAGACAAGATATTTTAGGCACAGCCTTTTCACCGGCACAACTTTCAAAACTTTCTAAAAGTTTGTTTGATTCATTGTTTGATTCGACTAATTTACATAACTTGTCACTAATTCAGCTCGAATGGCTACAAATGGCAAACTGTAAGAAATTGTAATGCAACGTCTCAATGCCTGCTGCAGGTTTGGAACATGACTCTTAGCATTACGACAGCGCTGGCTATGATTGCTTCTAGGTTTCTGCGGGAGTGTCTTGTCTAATGGGATTTACTGATTAGGGGTCACGAATTTCAGAATAGGTCTCATAACTTTTGCTAATTTTGGTAATAATAGAAGTGATGCTGTTGGACCAATGGGACTATGGGAGCAGAAAATTTCACGGAACTTGGACGATCCCTGAACTGGGACCAAATGCAATTGGACCAATTGGAGTAAGACAGGCAGTTGCGGTCATACTAAATGCCCCGGAATTTGCGGCTGTCCTGATTTGTTTTTGCATGTATTATTGGATAGAATATCATACAGAAATGTACGCTGTATTAGCGCAGTAACAGAGAACTCACAACCTGATTGCAACACTAAGATCATTCATCTTTGTTGAAAAACATGAATCAATTCCTCCACTTAGACTAAATTCCAATTTATTGGCTCTGCCTAATATTCATTACTATAGAATGTGTTTTCGCATGCTCCCAACAGGCAAGCTAAAAATCTGAATCCTTCCGTTTATTGGAAAATTATATCAAATCTAATAAGCGGAATAAATAGAAGGATTCGTTTCTAAATTATGAAATAAATTAGACGTCGAAATTAAAAAAGGTAATCTTTTAATAGGAAAATCTTTACTGGGTATATCAAGTGCATTCAACTACGTCAAATATACAATGTAATTTATTTTTTTCAATGTATTTGTAGAGTTTTATATTACTGGTTTGATAATGGTGATATAAGCGTGTTAGTTCCACTTCCACGTAATCCCCTAATTTAGAGTTACGTCTTAAAACTGCAACCATGTCTGCTTAACTATCGCCATTTGTTTGTAAAACCTGAGTAAATACCTACAAATTGGAACTAAGGGTTGAGGTAGCATCGATTACGGTTTAGACTGCGAATTTGATTTGAATTCTCATCAAGGCCTGCTTCATATCTAAGGTTTTTAAAATTAATTATTTTGAATAAATAATGGTGTTTTTCATATTTGTATAAATCTCTAAATACACAATGCTATAAGTTAGTAAGAGATTGAAACACATTTAATTTCAAGGTTAGTTACAGTTTCTTGAAAACTTTTTTGAAATGGGAAAATTCCATTAATCTATACGCCTAAGTTGGTTTGGTAGAAGGGACATAGGGTTGATGTAATAAAATTGCCACTTTATTGATATGCATGGATTCCAAAATATTCATTAGCAATGTAAAAAGTTTTTAAAAAACTGGATTGTAGTGAGATTTCACATATAATTTAATATTTAGAAACCGTCAATCTTGAAGTCGATATTAGAGGATGGAAAATGGTGTTATTTGACATTATCTACAAAAAGGGTAACAAGAAAAAGTGCTACAAGGTAATCAGCACCAATAACTTTTTAAAATATGATTCAATGCTATTTATTCAGTTAACGTTTTACATAATACCGAGTTTTATAGAATCACAAGAGCACTTTGCAGAAAAACAAGCTATTATTAAGGCTATAGATATAAAATTTGGGGGACTATATAATCTTTGTTATAAAGCTTTTAGACTGTTCATGTTCTTCCATTATAGATTTCTGTTTTAGTAAAGGATTTAAATTTTTGTAAGTAATTCGAATCTAAAATCTAGTTGCAAATGGCAATATTATAAAATTTTCGAAATAATATATTTTGCGGCAATTGATTGTTTATGATCAAATTTTACAATATTCGACATAGGAGGGATATTTAGAACATTCACCAAGGTTTGAGCTGTAATGAAAGACTTAATGATGAGAAGAAAATCTTCCCCCAGCAAAAGAGAAAAATAGTACTATATTACAGGGCGGTAATTGCTTTGCAATCTTCAAAAACCTAATCCAATTATTAAAAAATTATATTTCTTTTGAAATGTCAATAGCATATATTCCTTTGTATTTTCAGAAAATTTACTTTTCTAGTTTTTTCAGTAAAAAGTCTGAAAATGATAGATTTGCTTAATTAAGGTTGATCTAAACTAATCCATTTAATATATGTATAAAATTTGATTGTGTTTATCAAAAACATTTCCACTTGCGGATTAGGATAAATTTACAAAATACTGAATTAAGTGATTATTAGTGCATTGGCTAAGATCTTTTACATAAATCTTAAGAGAAGAGTATCGTTGGTTTTTGAGTATTTTTTTATTACAAACAAGTACTTTTCAAAGGTCTTGACATGCTATGGCTAAATGGATCCTTTTCAAAAGAAGCTATATTACTGAAATCGGTATTTGATCCAAAGCTTTGCTACTCTTTGTAGCTCTGATGTCAGACTTAATTAATTTATTATTGTCAGTATATTATTTTCTTACAAACATTTAAATGTGACAAGCAATTTATATAGCATAAGAATATTAGCATCGAGTATTGTAAAATCAATATGTTTCCAATGAAATAAAGACCAGAATATGCTTCTTCATGCTCTCAAAACTACGCTTACTGTGGTTTAGAGTTTTCATAAAAAATTTCATTGAATGATAAATATGTGAAGAATGCAATTGGTGGAGGTAATTGGAATAAAACTATTGTCAATAAAGTTGACAACTGCTTCAATTTTCTTTAGGAACTATCTCTAACTGTGATTACATATGGATCGATCATAGATGGAACCGGTCGACATTTTTAACAACCCAACCCAACTGGTTTTATTTCCAAACCGGTTGGGTTACCGGTTGAACCGGTTATTGAAGCTAAAAATCTTACCGGCACCGGTCGAGCAAAAATAAAGCAGGGATGCCAAAAAAACTAGCAATTTTTTTACTGAAATTTTTTTAAGCCCATATTTTACTAGCAGAACAGTTACAACGAACCAGGGGCGTTTTCAAACTGCCTGTGTATAAAGTTTGTATCAATTTTTTTTCTTATAATATATTAGTAAAAATCCTTTTTACTTTCCTTGAAACGGAGATATAAATGCTGTCCTACAGACAGCCACGGTTTGTGGAGGACTTAAAAAAACCGGTCAACCGGTTTCACGAAATTTTCGACCCAACCCAACCGGTACCGGTTAATACCGGTCAACCCAACCTGCTTCCATCTATGGGATCGATATATCTACATGTATATGTTATCATGCTATTATTTTATAATTTTGGAATATAGCACCCATACATGATTCATTAGTGAATTCTACAACATTTTGGAATAAGTATTGAACATCAACAGAAGTTGAATGGAAATTTTTCATTTTTTTAAGAAAAATTTTTTGATTTATCTAGTCGAAATCAAATTTGGAAACCCTCCGTACGCCACTGAATGGAATTATTTTATAGTTTTTAATAGTTACGGTCGCAATTTCAGTTTAGATTTTTTAAGTTAACAAGCTAAAAAATGTAGCAATGAAATTTATGAACAAGATTTAATGAGAAGTCTTTAACTTCATTGTAATAATGAACTAATATTTATATAATTGTAAATATAACAAAAGCAACATGAAATTATTTTCAACATTTAGCTAAATGTGTTTACTTTAGGTCTATATACCAGTAGAGCCCTGTCCGAATGCAAGGAAAATGGACGAGATTACATCATATTGTAAAAACAATAAATACCGCATAATTGAGTCTCTATTCTCTCACCAGCAAAACAACGAAATTGAGAATGCAGAGACATCTATTTGTAATCATATTTTTAGAGATTTACAGAAAAAGAACAATTCGAATTGTGATGTTCTGTAAAAGAGAAATTCTATTTTATCGTTTGAAATTAGTCCTTTTTAGATACCTAAGCAACTAACGTTCTCCAAACACCTTCTTATAGTCTGATTTAAATTTAAGTTGGAGAATATATTCAAAATGCTGTATATATATATATATATATATCGGAAATTTAATAATTTTTAGAAAATGTTAGAAAACGTTGCAAACAACTGCTGCAGTAAGCATTCCAAATAGTTTGCATCTTTCAACAAAAATAACCTATTCTTTATTGGCCGGAAATGACAATTTCAATAAACACTGGCTGCACCACCAATTTAAGGCTAAAATCCAAAACAATTTTGTTACACAACGAATACATATACTTAAAGTAAAAAATTATAGGTTCATCATTCGAACTTAATTAATAATTTGCATAATATTCTCCAAATTTAGACTTGCATTAATATTATAACAACCCCATCTTAAGTCATCCCTAAGGGCCATGAAATAATTAATTGCATAATTTGAGCTGTTGAAAGTCTCCTGGAACATTCACGTTGCAAGGCAACTATATACATTCTTCCGGCTTTACATTGATGGATTTCAATACCAAAGACACAAATTGGCTAAAACTAACTACATGTACTGAAAGAAATCTCTAGTGAGACTTTAGCATTAACAAATATTGAATAATTATATTTTTAATAAGATTCAAAATTGTTTTGGAATTGTTTATGTTAATAATGTAATGTGATTCAATAGGTCGGTGATATCTGCATATTCAACGATAATAAATCCATGCATGTGGCAATTGAATCTATAGCACCAATTGCAACAAACTATCTACGTATTTCAGAATGCATATTTTGCTCATAAGGTAAACTGAATTTTGCATTTTTGTAGCCCCTTAAACATAATTACGTCGTTTCAACCTTAAACCTTAATCTCAATAATGTTAAGGTTCCGGTTGTAAGTAATTTCAAGAATCTAGGAGTAATTTTTTACTCGAAACTAAAAATCAAACTAATTATGAACATTGTTTTAAGATCGAATATAGAGGACTCCACACTGAAAACATGATCAAAGAACTCAGAAAAATATCAATAATTAAAGAAAAAGTTAGATTTATATATAACAATTATAAACAAAGAACGAAATTGCAATTGAAATCTGCAACTGAAGAAACCAATAAGTCAAATATAATTTATCAAATAATATGCACCAGTGATGAAGATTATATTGGTTTTTCTAGTAGGCAACTATCAAGAAGAATTAAAGAACATGAGACCAGTTCTAATATATCGAATCATCTAATTAAGTGCGGCCTAAATTTTAAAACAAACATATTACATC
>CABFPE010000266.1:158997-169313 GCA_900660155.1 Hofstenia miamia
AAGATAAAAGATCTCGAGCTGGCGGTGTAGGTCTTTTCATCACTTAATCGCTGATTAAACACGCGGTTCGACGGTGTGTTAAAAAAGAATTTGATAGACTGTGCAAGCGTTGCATAACTTCATTAATGTAGTGGATTCCATTTTTTGTGAATAAACTACTATCAACAGAAGATCATAAATAAAAACGATTAGAATTGTCGAAAATGGTATAATTTAACAGCTTGGCATTTTGTTTAATAAGTAAATTTAGTTCTGCGAATTTTTTGTTTAACTGCTCGTCCTTAGGAAAAGGCGCAACTTCACCAAGGAAGACTTTAGCTGAACTAAATTTAGTTTCAATAACATTAATTAATTTCTTATATTTATCTGTAATATGTTCCTTCTTTTTTTCCTATTGTAATGAAAATTCTCTTTAAATTATTCGATTCGGGATAACGCGGAATTACGTCAGCTATGTCTTCAATGGTGGCTTCCGGATACAAATGAACACATGTAGACATTTTTAGTAATCCCAGAGCTTTCAGGCGACGGTACATTGATGATGCGATGACAAGGAATTCAGATTCTGCTCTCAAATATTTCGGGCGTCGTATCTTCCTTAGTGTTTGAGAGAGCGCATGATTAATTTCCGGATTTAATTCAATAGTTTTTTTGGCGTTTTCAAAGGGAGTTTCTTTGATGGCTGCTAACATATTGAGCAAAAGAATTAATTCATCTTTGTCAAAATGTTCGAAAGGAGATAATAATTTAGTTTTCGTTAATTCCTCTTCAGGTAGCATAATGATTGAGACGGACTGCTCTCGATGAAAGCATCGGTAATTATGATCTTGAAATTCAGCAATAACATCATTTTTTTTAATTTTGACGTAATGATTTGCTTTGGCCTTTTTCTAATACCTTCAAAATGTAATCAGATATTGCAATTCTTGTAAAATTTCTAACGGTGTTTGTTACGTTAAAAACATTAACTATTTTCTTAATTTGGGGTTTTTTTCTTTATAATTATTGAAATAACTATATATTTTAATGCTGCAGTAAAGATACAATAAAACACATTTTACAAAAATAGTATATTTCAGAATCACCAAATATAAAATTGTTTTTTTTAAAGAACGAAAATAAATACATATGAAATTAACATTACAATGATTATTTTTTGGGTGATTGATTGAAAAACTTGTATAATGGTTCAGTTTGTGTTCCAGATGTCACAGATTAGACAAGAATTGCTTGAACCCTAACCACCATATCTTGATAAAAGAAGTGTAGCATTTCCCCGCTGTAAAATTACTGAAAATTGCTGGAAAAAAATATGTAGAAATCGTATTCAGATCGCAAAAGGCACTTCTGGCAGAACACATAAAAGACAACTTGGAGAATACTTTGATAGCAATTGGTGACCATCCTTTTTTTAGAGCTTCCACTGATAGTGGTATGAAGGATATACCAGCAGCTGAACATGATTCAGCGTATTTGGTAAGCTTTCGGTTGTCTGAAACTTCCAGAGCATGACCAGCATTAGTACCCGCAAGAGAAACAATCGAAGCCTGCAGTCACGTCTAGAGTGGCTGGTCGCCCAGAAGACCAGCATAGCAAAAAGATGTCCCCAGGACGAGCACGAGACTCAGTGAGGTAAGACTTTTCAAGCACAGGAGATAAAGCACATTTCGAAATAACGTCCCTTAATCGATCATGACGTGCAATTCTTTCACCATCAACAGCGCATGACATAGCATGATCACCGAATAAATCCAACGGCTTAAAGCATTTAGGATATTTTTTGTCAAGCCGATAACAAAGCAAAATTCTACAGGAGTGAAAGAAAGACTAAGTCCTTTCAAGGGAATGGCAGCCGACCAATCCCCAATTCCTGGTATGGAAAAAGAGAGAGGATAAACAAGTATTCTGGCTAACTTGCTCTAAAAGTGAACAAATAGACTGTGCTTATGGAGTCATGTGTAACAGGCATTTCAGACAACACTAAATTTGACATTGAATAATACATTGCCTGTTGCCTAAATGAAAACATTTTTTCATGGCCCATTGCGATTGAGCCACATTGTCTACCGAATGATCACATTCAAATTGATTGATATTCCGTTGGTAGCCTCTTTCAGCTCAGTGGAAAAATTTCTTAACATAAAAAGTTTCACTTTCTAGTACTTCATAAAAACTATGTTAAAACATCACTAGCTTTCAAGTTGGTAAACAAACTTCATACTATTATTCAAATGGTAGTTGACAGGCCTTACTTTCATGAATTTAATAACATCTGCACTAATTGGTTATAATACTATACAATACAATGATTTTCAAATACTAATATTTAACTAATTGCAAACGTAAATTCTAGAATTCAATTTTTCATACTGACAAAACAGTTAATTATTTAATTGTGATTTTACATTTATGATATTGATAGGGCTCGAAATACGACTCGAATAAAAATATCCCGATTCACAGCACCGTATCGAAATCATTACACCCGCCCTTCTGGCCACTGAACGCGAGGACAGCCTATCGTCGGAGGCTTAAAACGCGACTTCCTACTTTTACAAAAAAGCTAAGACAAAAACTACTTTCAGTATTTCCAGCACGATTTCTGCGAAGCTACCCATTTTTGCATATATTTTGATTTTATAGGTTTTTCGATGCACACTTTGGCATTAATAAATAATAATAAGAAACATTTAATTTAAAATGGACAAAAACATCAATTTAAAAGTTATAAATAGGCTACAACTTCCTGAATTTGAAAATTATAAAAAGTCAACAATTTTTCAAGTAACAATATATAATTCGAAAATAAAACAGCGATCGTGTTTAAATACTGTTCTAAGCCAATAGGATAGATTCCACACATTTTTTTCGAAAGTGTACTTGCGTATGGTGTATTGTAACATTTTATGACACTATTAGAACATTAATCAGTTTTCAACTGTTAAACATTTTGCAAACATTTTTAAAATTTAAAAAATTATAATTATTATTGTAAAATCTAGTAAATTTAGAGGGAATAATTTGTAAAACTGACGATGACTTTGTAAGTCGAAATATATCTCTGCATGTTCTTATTAAAGTTAATTTTCCTAATAGTTTATCCATCGTCTGCAATACATATATATTAATCTTATCGACTAATTGTTTTGAAATTATTTTACGTTTCATAGCGATGTTCATATAAATCCCCAGTAATCTTTCATACTTCGCTGCTTGACATCAAGTGTTGCATGAAGTAAATAAAAACCTAGATTTACATCAAATGTTTTGCTTCATCAAATAACGATGGACTGAATGGAAATTACTTGGCAATCGAGTAACCATTTAATACTGCATTAAAAATAACACACATTCTAAGTTTTCAAGATAAACCATTGTCACACAATAATGACAAATTCTGTAAATTATCGTGCTGATATTATAATTTTAAACAAATTTAAACACATGAATTATTCGTACGATAAGTTTCTTTGTAATTTGTTGTAGTGAAAAAATGATTTTAGATTCATTAATGTATAAATTTTCAAATTTAAAAAGTCCAGAATAAAAAATTTAATTTTCAATAGATACTGCATCTTGCGAATTTTGTTTAGTTTGTGTCAAGGGCTTAATTTTGTATTCCTCTGGAATGTCCAATTTCAAAACATCCGTGATCATATAGGGCTTTAACCAACCGACTAGGGGAGTCGAGCCATAGCGGTAGTAGGCTTGCTTGTGGTAAAACAAAAGACCGTCAAGCTAAACAGATATTCAATAAACGGCAAGAACCTAAAACTAAAACCTCATCAACAGTGAATGTCGTTAGAGCCGAGAGAACACCTTCCTTAGATGCTGTAAAAAAGGGAAGAGGTAAAATAGGTGTCTAAACACAACAGTTAAATATAGACCATATATAAACAAAAAATAAATTTGTTACGATTACTAAGTATACACATTTTTTGAACATGTAAACAACAAATTTCGTGTGATATCTGGATGCAAAATGGCAAGGGGCATATTTGCCAAGTAAAAAAATTTTGGGTTAGGCACATTTTCCACAAATTATTTTTATTAAAAATTTCTGCAACACGATATTCTTCTCCATTTCGTAAAACTGTATGTGCCATGTAAATATCAGCTTGTCGTGAAAAGAATAATTTTTCAACCTACAATCATCTTATAATAACACGTGACACCAAATCAAATAATGAGTAATTCAATATATACCACGACCAGAATATTTATATGAGCTCGTCGCAAAGTTTTTCCTTGGAATAGGTTGCTATTAGCTTTGTTATTAACTGTAATGAACAAACATATTCGGATCGTGCTATGTTGTTCCAATCAATGATGCCTAGAGCAATGGGTTTATACTAGTAATTTCAATCAACTTTTTGAGTTAGAAAATAATAGATAAGGTACCATAAATACCTAATTTCGGTCATTTTATTATTGAAAAATAAAATCAAAATATTTAAAAACTATCGATTATAATCGAGTATACGAATAATTATTCGTATAATAAAATACAAAAATCTATAGTATGATGATGATATACAATTTTTTTGCACATATTAATATGAAAACAAAAGCATACGGGATTTAATCGTTCTTTTAATTGAAGTGATGGATTTTCTTCCAATTTAGATTTCAACCAGTAGAAACGGAAGCTTGTCTAAGAAATGCACAAAATAGTAAACAAAAGTAACTTGCTAAAATTGAATTGATTTTATACAATTTATGGATAAATAGTTGGTCAACAATACAACTCTGTTTTGCTAGCAAAGAAATGCCTGAAGGAAGACACTAAGAATTACAATTCGAATACAAGATTATTACGAAAGTGATTTAGTACCAGACTCAAGACAAAACCGATTGATAACCGAATGATGAAATTCACGCGACATTGTAAGCGTATGTCCTCAGAGACCATTTTCTTACTACGGCTCAAATATTTGGCAAAGAGCTGCAACCGTACCTGTTGTTGGAAGCATGATGGGTTTTAAGTAATGGCAAGAATTTTCTCAACTAAAACTAAATTTTACACAATACGACGCGGGACGTTCTCACATGTTTTAACGATTTTTTAAACTTTCAAACTAGCCCATTTCTCAAGTAAACATAATGATCAAAGCAACTAAGGGGATTATAAAGAAAATCGGAGAAAGCACCATAGATCGAAAAATCTCCATGCTGTTTCCATAAAATGGTCTAATCATTAACCGTTTATTTATGATGACTTTCAAACTAGCCCATTTCTCAAGTAAACATAATGATCAAAGCAACTAAGGGGATTATAAAGAAAATCGGAGAAAGCACCATAGATCGCAAAATCTCCATGCTGTTTCCATAAAATGGTCTAATCATTAACCGTTTATTTATGATGACTATGACGGCCAAAGTTTAATAAAGTCATCTTGCTTACTTGTGTCAATAACCTTTGCCTCGATTTTTATATATAAGATTATATTTTTTTAATTACGTCAATAAAGTCAAATTTTACTACACTTAGTGAAGAATGCCAAAGAAGGAGTTAATGGATGCCAAAAAAGCTCTAGAAACTATCCATCAGAGTTTAAGATACTTGCGTACTAAATATGAAATTCTGAAGTATCTCATAGCAAGGCCTACCTATAAGTTTAGAACAGAAACAAAGATGGATATAAACGAAGAATGTACAACAAATATTCCAAAATAGTCTCAATTTTTCTACTGACCGATTTGATGGCGTACCTAGACATCAATATCTCTTTCCACCGTGTACGTACGATGCAATCATTTTATGACTCATTGCCGCCGTATTGCAAAACGTGTTGTGGAAAGCAAACGGTCCCATATTTAAACAAACTTGAGACATGAATAATTGACGAAACTCAGATTTCAATGAAAAAGCATCTCCACATAATTCCTGGAAGGAGTTCAGATTTTTGAAATCCACTGTTAGTTCAAGTCACTGTAATTCAGGTAGCAAACTCAATGCTTAATGCAAGATTATTAGATTGTCTTGCGTGAATTTCAGATTCCCAGGCAGAAATCGCTGTTGTAACTATCATGAAAGCGACTTTGAGAATTCTTGTTCAAAT
The DNA here is from genome assembly GCA_900660155.1 of Hofstenia miamia. Classification (NCBI taxonomy): domain Eukaryota; kingdom Metazoa; phylum Xenacoelomorpha; order Acoela; family Hofsteniidae; genus Hofstenia; species Hofstenia miamia. The sequence continues at coordinate 165,060 of CABFPE010000266.1, forward strand.
GCATCCCAATTTGCATCCACAATGTCACTATGATGATTAAGGCAGAGTTTCCGTTAGTTAATGATTTTATTTTTGCAGTTAAAGATTAAATTGTTAATAGACAGACAACAAAAATTCAATCGATGGGAGTGCAACCAGAGCCAGTGAAGACTGGATGGCCGTGAATAGCAGCGGCACTTTGGTGTAGACAAAAGTGAAAAAGATCGTGTGTAATTATTTTGAGGAAGACGTCATTGTATGTTAAGCAAAATCTGTCAGATGCATTCAGGTTTGGCAGCACATATAAAAAACCTGGAGCGACAGGAGTGTAATGTTGTCGAAGGATATCATAAGATTCAGTCGTGGCTGGATCACATCAGGCCCTTCAATAAAATCCGAAGCGTGTATCAGACCTTGATGACAGAATTGCACACATGGAAGATTTTAAAAAATTCTGGATGAAAGTGGCAGTCAGAATCAGCAAATTTACGCACAACTTCTGAACTGTCTAGCAGCTGATGCTATATTGAGATATGATTCTCCTAACTTTGTAAACTTTTCGAGAAAGAGCGTCATTTCAATAAGGAAAATCTCAAATACCATGTAATTGAATACCTGAATGAGTTTTGATGCTAAGTGTTGTTTTTTAAAGAAATATTTTAGGTCATATTTCATAATTTTTAAGGCATATTATAGGCGGCAACAATAACAAATTAGGAAATTTTTTGGATCGGCCTAGTGATAACTATTTCTGCAAAAGAAACTTCGCACCCACTTCCACTTGAATGGAACTCCTGTGAGGCCTCGTTCCCAGAAATAGGCTTAACTTATTATTATAGCAGTAATGTCGAAAATGAATTGCTCAATATCAACAGAACAAGAATATTTCGGTTGACTCAGGATAACCCTGATTTCAAATAATCAGGTACTTTCATGAAATTACTTGATACTAGGTGAATTACAGTACATGACTTTGTAACATCACAATGCACATATTTTTTAAAAAATGTATTCGAATTGTAACAGACGGATTCCAGAACATTCCATGAGGGAGCGCCTTCCCTTGTACTGCAAAGCATCAAATAACAAATTAGCAATTCGGGTTAAATTAATGTGAAGATGACTTACCTCACAGTTATAAAAGGGGTAACCATCCCAAACCATAAGATCTAGAGCATAGAAGACATTTTGACTAAGATGATAAATTGTGTCAATAATGGTGTTTTCTAAACGAAAATAGCTATGGATTTATAATACACAATATTTAAACGTTAAGAAATCATTGATTCAAAAGTCAAAAAATAAAATTTGTACAAAGTGCAGGATCAACAAACGTTTCCCTTCAATCGATTTCTATATTTATTTAGGTTAAGATGATTTGCCTACGATTGCCTAATTTTGGATACATTTATAATGTGCCTAATTAATGTAAAAAATACATTGAGCTAATTCAATGGCATATTACATTTTTACAAATTTTCAGAAAAATCAACCAAATGGAGGTTCACTGCAAAATAACTGTATCACCACAGGATGACGAAATGAATCATTTAAATGATTTTTGGAACTATACATTTTGAAATTCTACAAAATTTTTGGATTGTGATACTTCAAGGTGGAAACCCGACTTAAAATATGGGTGTAATAGTTGCAACATCAACATATAAAGATATTAGGTTTCTTTCTGCCTCAAACTAAAAACGTCTTTGGTGACCTCATCTTTAGTAATTGCTGAAACATCATAGTGAGTAACGTTTACGTACAGAAACAACACTATGCGCGGTAAATGTGCGCAAACGAAAGGTACCTTAAAAACTGAAATCTATATATTCTTTATGATCAAAAAATATGCTCACTTCGTGAATCCAAACGACGCTGATTTCTATGTCCACCAGGCAAGGAAGAAGGGAAAACCTTAACTTTGGCACCAAATTTCGTGGTGGCGTATGTAATGCCCTAAAAATAGAATAGAGATGCACTTTGGAAGATAAAACACACATTACAAGCAACTACAACATTGCGTCTGCCGATAGGTATAGGTATCACAATGAAATCTTCCTCCATATTGTCAGGAATATCTACTAACCATTCAGAAAACATGACCTAAAACACGAAAGCTAACAAAATTAGATGAACACTTGTTTATAATTACAACAGGTTGATGGTCACAGAGTGATTTTAATTCTATTTTGATGCATAAATTCATTCCAAGTTTCATAAACGACATCAATTGTCACAAAATTCCCGCGCTAATTTTCGAAACTTTATTTACGTGGCAATATCTACTGCACCTTAAAGACGGTTAAACAATATTCTCACTAGTAAATATTGTTTAAAACAATATCATATATATACATACATATATATATATATATGAAAACTTTTTTCTTCAAGAAAAACAAAAGAATTTACAGTTTCCTAGTTTTCTAACAATTAAACTACTCGAAATTAAATAAAATGGAACAGCAGAATATGTCTGCTAAAATTACCTTAGGTTTTCGTTTTTTAGGTCGGTATTTACTTTGTGCAACCTCCATCTCTTCCTCTTCGACATCACTGCCATCCTCACTGATATCCCGAGCAAGCGCAACTGCAAAATCTCTGAATCTGAAAAACGGAACAGCACACATAAATAAGAGAACACAACATCACTAACAATTATAATATATTAAACAATTATAATACATTAAATAGAAAAAAAACAACATAATTTTCTTATAATCGCATACAAATCGATACAAAACACATGAGCAAAAGACGGGTGGTTAAGGTGGGAGTAGCCCATTATAACATTTTTCTAGAATTTTCAGCCTTTGCACTCAGAGACTGTATGCACTTGTACATTGATACAAGTTTGAGCAGAAAAAAGTCATTTGAAATGTAACCTGCTTCATTAATGTAAGATTGTTTTGTACTGACGAGGAGTAGATATCCTCGAAACATGTCTACATAAAATATTTCTTGTCTTCTTACAATATATATATATATATATATATATATATATATATATATATATATATATACAAAAACTGTATATACATATTGAGTTACTGATAGTAATGAAACTCCGTCTAATGCTGAATATTTACAAAAAATATTTCCCATAACTGCTCCATATAAAAATAATATTTACTTAGAAATGCTAGAGTAATAAGAAATAGTACTTTTTCTGATTGGCTAACAAACGACGTCGACGTTCTTCTTGATCAACAGTGTTGACTCGCTTGTAATCAGCGAATCTTGGATGCTGTTGTGATGTAGGGTGGTTCAAGACATTATCGATATTGAATGACAGACTGAAGGCTTTTGCCAATTGATCATCATCTGTCATTCTCTGAAAACTAAAACAACTTAACTTAAAATACATCCAGATCTATTGAAATGCCCCTTCAATATTTTTTAAGCTGACAAGACTGCAAAATTTTTCTTGCTTTCACCAGAAGGATTACATTGAGTTTTCTTGACCTGTAAAGTAATGAACTAAATATAGCACCAAAAAGTTTTCCTCGTATTCGGAGTGCCAACATCAACAACCCCAGCCGAATTCAAGATGCAATGCATAACACGTAAATTAATTGCAAGGAGCACTTCAAAGACTTAAAACTACAACTTAGGCTTATTACTTCCAAAATGTAAGAAATCCACAACAGTCATGACTTATAAATGATTCATATTTTAAACAGGCGCCTAAGTAGTAGATAGATTTAAATATAAAAGTAGAAAAACGACAGTAAATGTATATTTACAACTACAAAATTATCATTCAACATAAGTTAATAAATCTAAGATACGCGATCTTCAACATCATGACCACCACTTCTCATATAAAACGTGGCACTGGAACATTTGTGGATTCTGTCATCCCCACACCACCTAGACCACATGTACCTACGCCTATTTTGCCATCGAATGCATCTGGGGAATTGAAAATACTTTTCTTAGTAGTGCCTTTTCTCATTTTACTGGAAAAATTCTAAATACACATGTTTAAATGAAACCAATTAAACCTCATAATGAACAAGACAACAAATGATGACACGAGATTTGACGGAGGGAAAAATTCGCCAACTTGCATTAATCATCAACTCTGTTATCAATTATCGATGAAGAAGTTAAGAAAATGATTTATCTATATGTACATACCCACCTATTCAAATTCTTACACAGTTATGTGTATCTCAAATAATTTCCATGAATGGATATTAAACGTAATTGAAAATGTCTTAATTAGACTGCAAATACAACAAATTAACCATATATATATATATATATATA
>CABFPE010000266.1:171431-193908 GCA_900660155.1 Hofstenia miamia
TATATATATATATATATATATATATATATCTTAACATATATATAAATATTTTTTGTATGTTCAGTCTTATATATCAAGTTTTACGGCAGCGAAGTTGGAGAAGGGCTCAGCAAAGAGGAAAGACATCATAGATTTCTTGAAGCCCGGCGGCGAGGAAAAGAATTCAATCGCTGTTGGAGGGTTGAGAGTCAAGATGAAATTAGCAGCAGTACAAGAATAATTGAAAAAAGAGTGAAGGGTGCGATGTTTCTTGGGACGACGAATGGAGAAAGTGACATGATCAGAGCGAGTGGAACATTAGGCATTAGAGAACTTTATGAAATCAAAAGGATTAACTCCAATTTGCGGGTGAGCAAGCAATTGAACAGGAGAAGATCACAAGATCACAGACATGGAAGTAGAAGGACAAGGGAAAAAGTGGAGAATTTGTGAAGTGTCCATAGTGTGAACGAGGAGGCCACCACCAGGGAGACACGTAGAGAACAATAGCTCGAGGAATGGACTCGAACAAAGAGAGTTTCACAGCAGCAAAGAATGAGAAATTAGCTTTGGGAGGCGCAAGGGCACCAGATCAATTTAAGTTTGCAGACAGTTGAACTCCAAGATGAGTATGGGGAGAAAAGTTCACAGGGAGAGGAAGACCAGAAGGGGGAGATACAGAAAAGGAATTACCACGTCTTTTTTGGACTAAAATCAAGATGGTTAACGGAAGACCAAGTAGCCAAAAGCTCAAGATCAGAGGTAATAATGGAGGCAAAAGAACTACCAACGTTGAAAATCGCAGTGTCATTGACGTACAGTAGACAAGATGAGTTGAGGACAGATTCAGGGAGGTCGTTGATAGCAACGAGGAAGAAAAGAAGCTTTCTCATTCCGATATTTTGGTATTAATTTTATTAATTTTCTTGTTTGAAATTTGGTTAGCGGAATAGAACAGCAAACACAGAACCTTGAGAAGCACCACTAGAGACAAGAACAGGGGAAGAAATAGACGAGTTGATTTTGACACACTGACAACGATTGGACAGGTAAGGCTGAAAGAGTTTGATGAAATCAGCATCAAAGCCAAATAAACTTAATTTGTCAAGAAGGATAGAATGAGAGAAAGTATGTATATTAATACACATTTGAAAAAAAATCTATCCCCATTGCACATAAATTGCAAGAGTGGACCAGACCGGTTGGCCGCTTAATTTCAAATTTTTTCGATTGCAACTAGGAGTCCTAAACTCCTGTAAAGTAAGTCAAAGAATTTAATAATTTTTTGCGTTTCTTAAGAACTCGTTCACTGCTGTAAAAGAAAGCCAACCATTGTTTAACACACAAAAATCGAATGTATTCATGAAAATTGCAAATTTACAATATTAAAACTTTATTAAATTTAGTAATATGTACGCAAATATGATTGAGCAATTTAATCAGATCAGATGCTTAAAATTATTAATACAATGCATACTAACACAGTAATCCTTTGATAGTTTGAAAATATTCTGTGTTAAGAACATTGTCTTACTATAAAGAGAAGAGACTTCCTAGTTTAAATACCATAGATTAGATTCAAAATATGTATTTGAAATAACAGGTCTATATAACTACAATCAATAGTAATTCAAATTTGGTAAGTACATCTTTGAAACAAATTTGAATAAAAACCGAATTATTCACACAATTGAACAATTTTTCCCATATGCATGATTTATGGTAATATAAAGAAAGTGGTAATTATTTCCATCATAATTATTGATTTCATCTATCGCCTATCTGTGTAATAAATTGCAGAGACTATGAAATTGACATGAATGTTTCTTGCATTAATTACTTTGTACAACCAGCCTAAAAGTTTAGATTAATGACATCCTAATTGCCTACAAAGCGCACCATTTATGGTAAATACGTGTTTACGCCCTTCTTTATTTCATCTAGATACTATAAATTAATTTTTCGCTAAAACTGAAAAATAATCGCAAGATATATATTCAATATTCAAAAAATACATATTGTTAAAAATATTGTTGTGTCCAATTATTTTAGAAAAGCTCTTTTCATATAAATAACTTTTCATTAACACCATAACGTTCCGTGGAAAAATGTGTCTCCTATGTAAAGATCTTAATTGTTCCAACATAAATTTGTAATGTTAGTATTGTTATCACCTAAATTTTATTACTTGCATGAGCAAATTTACATAAAAACTAGTCAAGTAATAAGATTAGTAAAAATTTTTAACATCAATATTTCTGAAAATTGAGTACAGGCACTCAAGATATAATGGGGGCATCTAACTCACACGCTATGGCGTTAAAGTAGTTAAATTATCATTATATTTACTTCATAATTTTTATATTATGTTGAGCGAGATATTTTACGATTTTTTCAAAAGTTTTGAAAATTATCCAAAAATGTGTTAAATATCTTTAAATACACTGCTAAACATAAATATAACAAACTTTAAGCACTATAGATTAACATTGTGCAAATTTCAGAATTCCGCTATTTGTTCACGGACATAAGCAAACTTGCTCGCTCTTTGTGCCGATTTTCTGTGGGCAATTTTAGGAATTTCCACCGTGAAGTGCTACATGACCCGCTATTCCCATGGGATTTAGGAGTTTCAATGCCTAGGAAATGTGGGACCAATAATTTACATGAAACTTGATCGTGGACCAATAATTTATGGTCCTTTCAGACCTTTTCTGCATAGCAGTAATTAGCAAAATTTGGAAGTTCCGCTGTGAAGTGCTACATGACCAGCTATTCCCATGGGATTTACTTGTTTCAATACCCAGGAAATTAAAATTTCGACGCACTTGGTACCAAAATGAGACTGGGACCCTAAAAGAAGAACGTGGGAAATCAGATTCCAAAAAAACCTTCATGATTTTTTCAAAATTTCCTTTCGAAATGAAGGGTATCCCATAGGATCACAGGTAAACATGATGGGATAAGAATATTTACTGGGATATGTCTTTTATGCATGTAGGACCAATAATTTACATGGAATTTGGCCTTGGACCAATAATTTATGGTCCTTTCAGACCTTTTGTGCAGAGCGGTCATTATCAAAATTTGGTTGTACACAGCGGTCAAATGAAGGCCCAGTTTTGTCCACAGTGGTCAATATAACTATATATATATATATATATTTACTTGAGCCTCCAGGGGTAACTTGAGCCACAAGCACCCTTTTTCTGTAAAATTCAAATATTTTCCAAATATAAAATTCTATGTAAATATTTAGATATCCAGTAGTAGGTAACATATTAGGCTATTAAAATAAAATATAAATAAAACAAATTAACATATTTGTATATGACTTTTACTACATTTACTAAATAAATAATATTTNATATATATATATACAGTGGTAAAGGACATTTTAATGGTTGCAATGAAGCAAGTTCTCAAATAAAAAGCAAATTTCGGAAAGCTAAATAAAAGTGAGAATTATTGAAGAATCAACGTGAGTCATAAAATACTGATTTTTATATGCTTTATCAATAATTAAACCATTAACACTTAGACGACGTTCTAGAAATCCAACCAAATGCATTACAAATCGATCATAATCATGAGTAGAAACAGTAAAAAGAGCATTTAAGCTTCAATGTTTGAAAAATGAAATGTGGGTACTCATGGCACTACTAATTAATGTATTAAATATATATCGCCTTTATTTCTTTCTTTTTTACTGAGATTTTGGAAAAAATTTTATTATTGTTCTAAACATTTTTTCCCCAATCTAACATTCAAAAGTAATTCGAACATTCAAAAGTATCTTAAAGACAATTATTGCATCTAAACATTTTTGACTGAAAAATTTGACCTTTCAAATATCGATACCTTCGATTCGCTCTTATAAGTACTATTCGACTTGTAGAAATAAAACAATCATGCAAGGATGTCTTAAGCTCATATTGAATGAATCGCTAAGAATCACTAAGGTTAGCTCGATTTAAGAATTTTTTACAAAAAAGGTGTAATAAAGTAAATGCCGATATTCTTAATGCGAAATCGAAAAATACATATGCAGAGGGATTCAATTAATCGATGGATGTACATCAGTTCTTACTCTTTATCATTATCAAAAGTATGACTTCTGATATTGTGATTAAAACTTGGTTGAACCATTAACTCATTGATACACAGGTATGAGTAGTTTCAGATGCCCAAACCGAAATGCAGGAATCTAATGGAACCCACAGTTTGTAATCACATTCTTTCAATGATGTATACTCAACTTATTTGTTAAAGGCAAATATAATAAGCGGGTGGTGCCAAATTATTTGTTTTCGTAAGCCTGGTGCAAAAAGTGGAGTATTCATTAATTTTTTAATGATATTCATGATTGGGTAGGGGAACTTTTAAGTGACAAAGGTATTTGATACATATCTCACGCTTCAATTAAAGAAGAGCAATCAAATGCAAAATAGTATATAGAGTTTGATGTCATCAATTAGATTAGCTTTTTGAAAGATAGAAAAATTTGTACATATCAGAGCAATAACTTACTACAACAACCATATGGAAGAGATAAAAGCGCTCCATGACTTCTAACAATGCGCCAGTTATCCCAGGTTACATTTCTGACCCGGATGGTATTATTGCGATCTTAACACTCAACTCAACAAGTTTAAATTATCAGTGAATGGGTCAAAATATAAAAAAAATCTCACGATTAAATTTTTCTGGGAATGCAATTGCCACTAATCAAAGATATTGAGCAACTTGAAAATATCACCTTACCGGGATCAGTTTTGCCACTCAGCTAAACATTTTGAAGGAAACATTTCTTATTGACACAAAGACAAATAAATAAATTTGTAATTCATTTGACATCAGTGTTTAGAGTGATGACAAATGTTTTCCAAAGGAAAGCCAGGGGTCTAAGATTTTTGAAACAACAATCTCCCATATTCAAGGAATTGAGGTTTTTTTTTGAGAACTATCCATTATTGTTTTTGTAACATCGCTGGTAGTTGTTGCTATTTATCAGCCAGACCTTGCGCTTTTCTTGTTAGTGACTGGTATTTGTAAATATTGTAAATTACTTGTATATATAGAGCAATGCATTTTGTAAATAGAAATAGTTTGAACTGTATTCTCTTTGAGTTCACTAGAATCACACCCCAGTGATTCTACATGGCGACCGTGACAGGACCCTGATGTGATGCGAATGAAATGTATTTTCTGATGCGTAAAAGTAAACAGAATACAAATAAGTATTATCACTGCATCAGAGGGATCCTCCTATAGGCCATGAGAACTTACATAGAGTACCTATTTAAGCAAGCTTAAAAAATCAGATCTGATAACTTTTCGTTTGTGACAATAAAGTATTTTAATAAGATTACTGAAAGAATTATGATCGAGCAGAGAAACATGTGAAGGGATGAAGTTTATTATCTAAGAGAATTCTTCTGATTTTCATTTTCCCATTTTAACGTAGTAAGAAGCACTTTTTGTGAATTCCCTGTTTGAAAAGCTGATTCAATCCATTGATACAGATTATTTAACAAAGATTGTGTTTCCCACGTCATTGCTATCAAATTGAATTTGATGATGAACAATAGAGATCAAAAACGGATAGTATTTTGCTTTCCTCAAAAGGTTTACGAGGATAATCGCCCTTCTTACCAAAAACAATTCGAGGAAATTTCTTTTGGATTTTATGAATAGGTTCCAAATTTTTTTGATGGCATCCATAAATTAGTAATCCGAACAAAATAGATGGATTAACATGTGTTATAATATTTAAGAAGATCGTTTTTTTGACACAATCGATTTTAGCATTTTTAAAGTATAAATGTGTTTGCAGTTTTTCTTTAATATAGCTTACATGCTCCTGAAAATTAAGCCGCTTGTCAATAATAACTCCTAAATATTTTACGGGATGTGAGTTTTTAATAGTTTATCTATTGTTAAATCACCTGCAGTGCACCTAAAGAAGTATATTAATTGAGTTTTTGATGTATTCAAAGAAAGTTTGTTTTGCGACATCCAATTAAAAAGTTCATTAAGAACCGAATATAGGTTATCTTTCTTTTGACCTTTTGTTTGCTCATACACACAGTTTGTACCATCCGCGAATACATACGGTAGAATGTTTTTACAAGATTTGATATTATTTGAAATAGAACCAGTTTATTAGTGAAAATAGACAGAAATGATAAAAAACAACTAAAATAGAAACTAAACATTTAAATATTTTAAAACAAACAAGCCCGTTAGTCAGCTCTGTACCAACATTACCACTTCATTAAATAATTAACATTTTAGCCCATCATTCTTAGCGTTAACCGATATTTTAATAAAACTCCTTCATGTCTCTGTATCTGTACTTGACAAAGATCCAATTATTTTCGCTTAAAAACTTTTTACCAAAAAGTTTTGGTTGGTACTTTTTTAATTCTTGAAAATCTCAAATTTTCCAAATTTATCTCAAATTCTTCCAAGATTATTATTTAATAGACGCATTTCCCTTATAAAAATTACTGCAAGTGTCAATTCTGAGAGAAATTTGAAAGATTTGAGATTTTATAGAATGAAAAAAAGTACCAACCAAGAATTTTCCACAAGGGTTGTGCATCACTTTCCCCAGTATGCATCACCAATTATTAAAAACCAGTAGAGACACGATTTCAATGAAATTGTAATTATTTATTTGAATAAATATATGTATTTCTTTAGACTGTGTTTTGATTCTTTTTCTGTGAAGCTTAGATCTTTGAAATATGGAATGGGGGATATTCATGAAATTTTTGAAATGTTTTAAAATATATAATTTCTATATAATCGGTAGCGAAATTAGCAAAAAAATTGGTTTCCAGTTTTTAAAATTTCCTAGATGTTAAAATATTACAGATTTTGTTTTAATCCCATTACATTTTTGAATTTTGTACATCATTTCTGACCTCTTACAAATACCAAAAACTATAACAGTGTAATATGTTATGTATTTTATTGTTTATATCATTCAGGATTTATGAGTTAGCATATTTATTTTTTAAAGAAAATTTTAAGTTTGATAGAGTTTCTTCAGATTTAAATAATTCTAAGTTTTTAATTGTAATAATGGATTTTTTTTACAAATATTGCAAGTTCATGTTTTATTAATTTATTTTTATTTTCTGAGATCTTCAATTGCTAACACATTTGAGTCGTTGAAATTCTTGATGTAACTCCAATAAACTTATGTGTTGAATGCAACTTAGCTTATATTTATACTGAAAACTATAATAGGTTATGTATTAAATGTATTGTTTGTGTCATTCAATTTTTTATATTTTGAGTTAGCACATTTTTTGAAAAAAAATTTCAAGTTCAATAGTTCTTTTAGGCTTCAATACAATTCCAAGTTTTTATATTTATATTTTTCAATATTGAAACTTTTTTAAAATAATGGATTTTTTCCAGGATCTTCAATTGCTTATTCATTTCAGGTTGAAGACTGATTCTCTTTTGATTTATATATTAGTATAGTACACTGATTATATTTTTAAAAAGATCACCAAATATAACAATTATTTACTTTTTAGAGTAATATGAGATATAAGTGCTGTTTTGTTCCAACATGTCACATAACAAGTAAAAATGATCCTAATATTTGGTTCTTGAGTGTTCCAATAAACAGAAATTTGTGTTCAGGACTAATTAAACATTGTGCACTGTAAAGCAATCTTGAATTCACTGCAAATCTACAAAACCAATTGCCTCTTCTCCAGAATTTGGGCACACTGAATTGCTTAATTTAGTGTTTGCAACCCCTGGTTGGCTATAAATCGTTGATTTGGAATGATGTGAGCATTAAGTCCATTATCATCAGCAAATTTATTGATGTTGCTTTTATCATAACTATACTAAAAGTATTTGAAAATTCCATTAAAGGTTAATTTATAGCACTTATTTAAGATTAGTATACTTATAAATTAAATAAATCTTTTAAATCTATTAATAAATATTAATGCTTAATGTAAGTGTTTTCCAAGAAATTTCTGCACATTCAGAATTTAAGAGGTCAGAATTGACCTCAAACCAATCAATGTAGGTAATGGGATTAAAACAAAAGTAGTAATATTAAAAAATATAGGAAATTTTAAGAATTGGCAACTATTTTTTTGAAAATTTCAAATATGAATTATATAAAAATTAGATATTTTGAAAAATTTCAACATTTCATGAAAATCCCCTATTGCAAGTAAAAGAATCATAATAATACAATTTATTTCAAACAAAATATATAAAAATACTTAATAAAAAATGAAATACAAATTTAGCATTAAATTGTTTGAAAATGGTTGGCATATGGGTGCTAGAGGCACTCTTTATACTGTCAACCAGTGTCAGTTCATACACAGAGATAAAATGAGGCAGCAAGATGAAATGCCAATGTTACACTGAATATCATGAATTTGGAAAAGTAGATTACCATTTGTAGGCATCAAATTCATTTGAATTATGTGAAGACTGCTGAAATCAGCTTAAACTTGCAGAAGACTATAGAATTGATCATATGATAGAGTACTCTTGCATTCAATACAAATCCCATGGAGATCAAGTGATGATGTAAGAAAATGAAACACAAGTGAATAAGATTGGAAATGTGATAACTTTTAATAACTTCAGTAAACAATCAAATAAGGTTGAATGCTTAGAATGAATCAGGTTTTGTGAAAATAGATTAATTTCCTCATTATCAGGGTGATACACAAACTGTATTTAACCTCTCAATGCCCAATGTGCCATTTTAATAAACAACTTTACTGCTTGGTAAATATTTGACCATTTAAATGTTTGTTATGTTGTTATTATCAACTTTCCATTGTGTTCCATAACTTGCCTTTGCAAAATTTGATAGAAACTTCAATTTTAGTTTCAGTTAAATTTTTTTTAATATATTGTTTGTTGATCAAAAGGCAACTTACAAGAAAGGTATGTATGTTCCCTTAAAATTTTACATTACCAAAATATACATACTTGTTGTTGACATAGCTGTTATAGATAAATAAATATATTCATAAAATCATATGAATTATATTCCAATTTATGGATGTGCTAAATTTAGCACATTGGGCATTGCTTCTACATATTTATTCAGTAGAAAACTCATTGAAATTTTTAATAAGGAAAGTGAAATCAAAAGCTGGGCTTGTGAAAATGCTGAAATCATTTCAAGTGACAGAATATGCTGTGTTGGTATTCAGTCTGAGGAAAATGATGAACTTTGTAATGTTGTGTTTACAACAAATCTATATTCAGTGCAGTTTATCATTGTTTATGCACATAAATATAAATATTCAAACTTATATATATATATATATATATATATATTTGACATAAATTTAGGTATGTAGAACTTCAATACAACTTATTGTGGCATCAGTATGAAATGAGTTAACTATTCTACTATCCTAGTTTATTGAGGGTTTCAATTCAATACAAAATTTTAAATAAAAAATAAGTTAATATTAAAAGTAAAAATGAATATACAGAGAATAAACTGAAGAGAAATAAATGAACAATTCACAGATATTTATTCAAATGAAAACCAGTAATTGTAAACAAAACATACTGCATGAAAATATGAATAAATAGTTGACAGGTATTTATAATTTGTCTGCTAGAATTTTACCACATTGTTAAATTAGCAGAAATTCAAACTAAAATATATAGTGCAGAATCACAGGGGTGCTCTGGCTACTCAAGCTGAACTGGGAAACTCAAGAGTTTGAATTGAAGGTTGCAAAGGCTACCATTGTAGAGAGCAACCCACATACCAGCAAAATAATGAAGCATTCATGGTTCACTGATTTACCTAAAAAAACAGAAATTTCATTGAGAACAGACTTCCAGCAGTGACCAATTCACATCATGACAAAGCCATATCAATGAAGCCATCCCTACTTTCCAAGGTGCTAATTGTGTGTCTCAAGTAGTAATTTCTAGCTCAATAAACAGTTTAGCTCAGAGTTCTATTATCTCAGCTCATGTCAATAAATAATAAACAAGAGGCACATAATTGCTGTGCATTCACATTCACCAATGGCATAGTATATTTGCAGTGTGTTCTTATTATATGCATGTACAAAGTGAAATGATCAAATTACAAGTTCTTATTCCCTACACTTAATCATAGCTGTAACCTAAAGTGACCATGATTTAGGCTGACACCATCAAGGAGCTATTTATTGCCCCAGGCCCAGTGCAGTTTCCTCTCAAACTGTTGCCAGATCTTAAGCAGAAATTATGAGTCTAGAATCCATGAAGAAACCTAAAGAGGGTTAGCACATAAATACATCAGAGAAGACCAAACACATTTGGAATAAGACAAATCATATTGTGTGTTCACTACAAGTTCCTCAAGTATTTATTACAGCTTTATAAATTATTACCTGCTTAATGTTTACAATTTGCACATGAGTTCAATTGCAAAATTAAACAAGCAATTACATGTAGGTTTGATTAGAGGGAACAAATAATAAATTGATCAAATTAACTGCACTTCAAAATATACAAATTGATTTAAAGGAAAATGATATAAATTGATAGCATTGAATCACAAAGTATGGCATCACTATGACATAATTCTAATTTAATCAAAGAATAAAATCAAAAAATAGAGGCCCTGAGTAACTCTACAATAGCACCATTGTCACTATGCCAAAATTACAATTGAAATATATTTGAAATAATTATATTGAAATTGAAATAAAGGAAAATATACAAATTCAACAGCAATGAAAGTCTTTATACTGTAGAATCAGGAGCTGGAACTATAACAGCAAATATAATATGCTGTTGGCAATGTGAATACATAGTAACTACATGCCTTTTGTTTTATTTATTACATGAGCTGAAATAATAGAACTCTGAGCTAAATTGTTTATTTTAGCTAGAAATTAATACTCTAGACACTCAATTAGCACCTTGGCAAGTAAGGATGGATATGGCTATGGTGTGATGCCATGTGAATTGGTCACTGCTGGAAGTTTATTCTCTATGGATAATTTTTTTTGCTAGAATGTGGGCTGCTCTCTACAATATTAGCCTCTGCAACCTTTGTTAACCTTTGAGTTTCTCAGTACTACTGGAGTAGCCAGAGCTCACCTGTGATTCTACATGGTGACCCTGACATGATTCTGAACAATTTGGAGTGTCAGTCAAACTCTCTACTCCATTCTGTTGAAGTGTGCAGGTGAACCAATGCTTGGAGATGTACTCTAGTCATGAAGCCTACATGCATACCTGGTGATTAAGACATGGTACAGAACTGCCACTTGTCTCCTTACTGTATTTGGTTCTGTTCTTTCTCTTTGGTGTGAGCCAGCTGGGATAGTTGTTCCCCTTGGCTGTGAATCAACTTCACTACCAACTGATGCATGACTTTACCTCTTATGTTACTTTTACACTGGAATTCTGTCACCAAGCTTTGACATTATTTTTACTCATTCTTGGTTGTTATTTTGTTGTTGTCTCATTCTTCTAGAATTTGGATTTATTACCATACCCTACACTGAGCTGCTTACTGAAAGTAGTTTTTGTTTCTCTGAACTCAGTTGGAGTTTTCTCTCAAATGTTTGGAATTGTTTTTCTGAACTTTTCTTATAGTTTTTCTTGATGGATTTCAATAATTTTTCTCATAATGGGACTCCCACTCAGGGTTTCCCCTGTGTGAGCAATGGCAGCCTGAACATTGCCCCTCACACAAATGGAATTAAAGTGTTAGTTGATATATCTTCTCCTATTTGTGTTACTCAGTCATTGTCTGTGAATTTTTGTCCTTTGTCTTTAGATCCTTTTTGCTTCTACCCCTTGTCACAACCACCCCCAGAGCCTCAACCAACTGAGTTTGAATGACTTAGAGCAGCTCTTGCACAGCAATCTGATCAATGCCTTGCCTTTGAACAATGCATCAACTCATTACAGGTTGAGCTACAACAGCAAGCCACCAATGCTTATCAGAGAGAGAAACACCTACTTGATTCTATCACTGCATTAGAAATTCAAATCCATAGTTTGGCAACACCCCCACCTGCATTTCCACTACCTCAGAACAACCCTTCTTGTTCTGCACCCTCTCCTCCTAGACATTCTGAATGTGTAACTCATGATGTCCTAAGAGAAGCTTTGGATGCTTTTTCTGAGTAGCTTTCTGATCATGTCTCACAAATGATTTTGGCACATCTTCCTTGTGCCCCTGTTGTATCTACTGCAACTCCATTGACACAACAATTTGTTACTCCAGCCACCTCATTTACAACTGGAGGTCCCACCTTTATGCAATCAGATCTAACCCATGTTTCTACCTTGGCCACTGTCACTACTCCAAGTCCATACATTCTGAGCACAACAATTTTGCCTCCAGCACCAGTCAACACTTGTGTCACTCCCACAGTCTTGATTTCAACTTTTCTCTCACAAATGTCCTACTGTGTCTGTGACTGTGAGTGGGCTATGTTTCACTCAATTGATTTTGCCTACAACTGCTGTTGGGAACAAAACTGCCAATTTCTTTAATTGACAATCCATGCTACCCAAATTTACTGGGAAAATCAATGAAGTATCTCAGTCCTTAAAGGAATGGTTTTTCCTTTTCAAACTGACAATGAGGCAGTATCAAGCCACTCAAGATGCTGCTGTAGCTCAGTTCCCTATGTACTTACAAGGTCTCACATATAATCAATATATGATGTTTGACAGAGATGTTAAAATGAACTATCAAAGCTCCTCATATGAAGCATCAGTATAAAACTCTGCTCTGCAATCTCTCATTTAAGAAGGGTGATGATGTTTGTATGTATATTACACAAGTAGAAAGACTGTTTCACTTGTGTAAGCTAATGCCAAAATACTCAAAGTATAATCTTTTCTCATACATTTGTCAGGGCTTTCAACCCAATATCCACAGTCATCTTGAATTAAATTGTGACCCTGAAGATGAGCTCAACTTTATCATTAGAAAAGCTATCAGCATAATTTACATGCTCCATAACACTACTTGCATCAACAAGGATGCTGGAGAACTTAAAACAGGAACCTTGACTCAGAAACCTCTTGCTTCACTAAGCACCACTGCTCCCAAGCAAAAGACAGAACTTGAGCAAACTCATTGCTACTGCTGTCAAACCTCAATGTCACACTATGATTTGCTTAGTTGCCAATGGTAATGGCCTTATCATTGATTAGCCAGAGGCTGAAGAAGTTTCTCCTGATCTTCCTGTTAATTCTGTCAATTTGTTAAACTAGCTGGAGCACTGCCTCCTATAAAATGTGTGCATGATGTTTTAGTTATCACCTCACTACTGTGTACTAATGTTTATACCCATGGAAATAAATGGAACTTTAGTTATGTCACTATCAACACTGGAGTCTTGGCCTCCACCATTATCAGTGATACTTTTTGTACCACTGTGTTTGTCAAGGGATGAATTACTCCCATCCACTGCCTGCTTGTTGTATGCTTCCAGAAATTCAATATCTTTAAAGGGTTTTGTGCTGAAACTAGAACTGTGTATTTGTCAGGTATTGTTCTCTGTGGACTTGATCATCATTGATACTTGTGATCAGCCAATGCTGTATTATATAATCCTGGGCAATGACTTCCTCCAGCAGAACTCCTGTATTATTGACTACAGGAGCAACATGATCTCTATCTGTGAAAGCAAGCACAGGCAAGAACTCACCACCATTCCTGAGTAGGAGATTTTGTTAAGATAATCTGAACTGGTAATTGTTGAGCCACAGCACTGGTGATGTGTGGCAGTCTCTACAGACTCCCAGTATGCAGGTGATGCCATGGTCTCCAGATATAAAGAGAAATGTTTTACTAGAATCAACTTATCCCTGGATCTTTGTCACATTTTGAATGGCAGGACATACATCACTGTATTAAATAGTTCTACTTTGCTGGTCAGAATAGACCCTACTAAGTTAATCATTGTTGCAACTCCAGTCTGGCTAGAGCTGAAAGCCACTGCTTGTTTGCCCATTCTGATGGCAATACATGATCTTGTGGAACCAAGCAACATTGAAGCAGTGGAATATTTTCATAAACCTGTCCATTAACAATGGTCAGCCCCTTCAAGGCAATGTTTGGTCATGAAGCAAGTATGCCTCTTTCTATTATGTTTCCTGATTAGAATGAAACACATGTTGCACAAACTTCAGGAAGTGTACCTCATTATCTGTCAGAATACTAACCAATCTGTTGTCCACCAGGGATGAAACTTTAATTTTAAATTATATGGCAAGCTTAATAAACAAGGCAACAAGGTCTTTGCCTATTTCCCTCACCAAGTTACTGATACTAATCATGTATGAAAACTTGCCACTAACTGGCAAGGCCCATTTATTATAACTAAAGTATTAGATCACCACAAGTATCTATAAAAAAATGGAAGAGTTGCCCACTTTCAATGACTCAAGCAAACTGTTAAGGATATTGATAATATTGTCATCAATCCTAATAGTGAGTTTTTGCTCCTCAATGACAGAGTAAACAAATTTGAGACTTATAATAACCTCATTGAATGTGAGGAGGATGACCTCACTGAGGTCAAGTATGATAGTAACCTTGGTAATAGTAGCAACACTACTGCTACTCATATTTTGCCTAGATGTAGAGTTACAGGACCAAGATTATTTAGATCATCTAAATACCCAAGATTGAGAATTTAATTAATCTTTATGTTTAGCAACCAAGTCACACTAGATGAAGCAAATGGAAAACCAGATGAAATGAACTGAAAATCAACTGCCCACCAGAAGACATGTGTGATGACAACACAACCTGAGAGACAAAGTGAGGAGACAAGAAGCATCCCCATGCTGAGCAGATGAAGGCACCTCAAGGAAATGAAGGAGGACACATGCAGAGGACTCAGATGGCAGACAGTGCCACTACTTATGAAGACAACACTCTGCAGGAACCTGAGGAGTCACTTAAGTCTAAAGTGCCTTTTGCTAATATTAGTGCTACCAACACCCAACCATCCCATAGTGACTCAAAAACCCCCTCTAGTCCCAGTCCTTTGTCACATGCTTTCACTAGTATATGCTCTAAGAAGACAGAAGAAAGGCAAAAAAACTTCCAAGGTTGGAGATGAGATACTACACTTATACTTTATAGCTACCCCCAAAGCTGTTAGTTTTGTCCAAGGAGACAAAGAATAAGTAGATAGAGGGACCTACAACACTAAGTTGTTAACCTGTTCAATAGATGTTATCCTGTTTATCATTGATGCTGAGCACAGGCCAAAAATCAACACCATAATTTGTTATGACTCAAAGATACACTGTGGACTAAAGAGACCCTATTGGAGGAGCACTGTACACACTATGTTTGATGAGGATTTCAACTCTCCCACTTGTGCCAGCTCCTTAACAGTAAAAAGGCAATACAAAAGTTTGAGTGCATTAACATTGATTTTGACAACCTTCTCATCATCTATTTTTTCTGCATAGGCAAAGTCAACCAGCTGAAAATTATGGAAAAGATTGAAATACAGCCACAGCCAAAAGTCACTGGACATGAACAAATTTTGAATATTATAACTATTTTTCTGATTTAATAAGGTGTTATTATATATTAAGGTTTGTTTTCTATTTAAATAGATATATTTTTGCAGAAAATAATTCTTGTACATGAATTTCATATAAAATTATAATGTAAAATCATAAAATGTACCAAATTCATGCATATAGTGTTTTTACTTAATTCTCTGCCATACTTAGATCAATAAGTCATTACATACCTACTACACTACTGCAGGCAGAGTATTAATGCTCGACTTTACCATTGTTGGATCAATAAGTCATTATACATATACTCAATGCAGGCAGTATATGCATGACGTATGCACCCAGAGAAATTACCAAATTAAATTTTCCTGTACGTAATTCTATTGGCTGCAGGAATATGTACTTTCTACTTTCTACACTTGAGTGTTCATTATTGATTACATATTGTAAGTTCATTATTGAGTGTCTTAGCTGTCTTAGTGTTAACTGGTGTGCAATTTAATATTTTCTAAACAATTTTGATATGCCAAGGAAAGAGGTTTCGCCAAGAAAGAGGGCAACAATTGTCACTTTGCTTAAAGAAGGCTACACAANAAATTTTCCTGTACGTAATTCTATTGGCTGCAGGAATATGTACTTTCTACTTTCTACACTTGAGTGTTCATTATTGATTACATATTGTAAGTACATTATTGAGTGTCTTAGCTGTCTTAGTGTTAACTGGTGTGCAATTGAATATTTTCTAAACAATTTTGATATGCCAAGGAAAGAGGTTTCACCAAGAAAGAGGGCAACAATTGTCACTTTGCTTAAAGAAGGCTACACAATTCATGGTGTAGAGCATAAAACTGGTGTCCCAAAATCTACAATATCTGACATTAAACAACAATGGCTGACAAATTGAGACAGTTATGGATCTCCCAGGAAAAGAAGTGGCAGACCAAGGAAAACTACACCCAATACTGACAGACTAATGGTGCATTGATGTCTGTCTGCAAACATTAAGGACATGTGTGGTGATGTAACTGCTAATATTAGTGTTTGAACTGTTCGAAAACGCTTGAATGCTGCTGGATTAAGAGGTTGGCGGACAGCCAAAAAACGTCTCAATTTTTCAAGATGTTACCTTCTGAATGATGATGAGTACTGGAAACATGTGCTATTTTCTGATGAAACCTTGTTTGATATTTATGGCAACAGGGGCTCAATTAAAGTATGGTGCTGTGTAGGAGAACGTTATCTAAGCGAGTGTATCCTGCTGATGGTAAAACATGCACCTTTGGTAATGATTTGGGGCTGTCTTTCATTTAATCGTCTGGGATGATTTTGAATTTTAGATCAGGGTCAAAGAATGAATCAAAAATTTTACCTTGAAATTCTTAATAAAGAACTACGCTGGAGTATGAGAGATCTTTATCCAGACTGCAATTGCATTTATATGGATGACAATGCACCCTGCCACAGAGCAAGAGCAGTGAAGGAATGGTTTCATGACCAATTGGGAATTGATGGATAAATGATTGGCCAGGACAATCACCTGACATCAACCCTATTGAAACACTTTGGGCTCACATTTGTAGGGAGATCCAGAAGAGAGCTCCTCATACTTGTAATGAACTGATTGCAGCCATAATACATGCTTGGTAGAGTTTTCACTAAAGAACAGTGCGAAATTTTGTGCAGTAGTGTGTCTCGTCGTCTTCGAGCTGTACAAAGAAGTCTAGGCTTTCCAANGTAATGAACTGATTGCAGCCATAATACACGCTTGGTATAGAGTTTTCACTAAAGAACAGTGCAAAATTTTGTGCAGTAGTGTGCCTCATTGTCTTCAAGCTGTACAAAGAAGTCTAGGCTTTCCAATGAAATATTAACTCTGTTCCAATGAAATATTAACTTTGTTTACACTACACTGTTATTTTTATGATAATATTTGATATAATTTTGATTATAGTTATTTTTGGACAAAAAATGGTTTCCTTTTTGAAAAAATTATGCTCCAAATGCACAAAAACTAACTAAAAATTAAAATTTTGTTCATGTCCAGTGACTTTTGGCCACAGCTGTAGATTACTGGCTTGCTAAAGTAAAGAATATCTGCCTCATTATGTTTTTAAGAGATTATTAATAAACCTATAAGCATCATATATATGTTGCACAACACCAATTGTATTGACAAGGATGCCAGAGATCTTAAAGTTGGTTCTTCTTCACAGAAACCTCCTGCCTCTTTGAGCACTGTTGCTTCCACCATGAAAATAGAACTCAAACAGACTCATTGCTTGTGCTGTGGCCAGAAAGGGAAAACTAAATCTCAGTGCCAAGCTGTAATTCATTTAGTTGCTGATGGCAAGGGCTTCGTCATTGATGAACCTGGTTCTGAGAATGCTCTCCCAAGTCACCTGTCAGCTCAGTTGCTCAGTTAAACTAGTTGGAGCACCACCTCCTAGAAAACATGCACATGACATTCTGGTAATCACCTCACTGTTGTGTACTAACATTATCCCAGAAGATATAAATGGATCTTTAATAAATGCCACAATTGATACCAGGGCCTCAGCCTTGATCATTAGCAACTCTTGTTGCTCTAAGTTATGTCTGTCATGAAAAGATTTACTTCCATCTACTGCACATCTGCTGGATGCTTCTGGAAATTCCCTTTCACTCAATGGTTGCATACCAAACCTAGAGCTACACATTCAGCAGGAACTATTCATTGTTGATTTAATTGTTATTAATACCTGCAACCAGCTGCTCCTGTATGACATAATTCTGGGAAATGATTTCCTTGAGCAGAATTCATGTATTATCAATTACAGCAATAACACCATTTCCATCAGAGAAAGCAAATGTCAGCAAGAACTTACCAGCATGCCTAAGCAGGACATCTCTTTAAGTTTTTCCAAACATGTAATTGTTGAGCCTCATTATTGGCAATGTGTCCCTGTCACCACTGACTCTGCATACACTGGTGACATTGTGATTTCTGGATTTAAGGGAAAATGCTTCTGTGGAGTTAACTTCTCCCCTGATCTCTGTCTCATCTCAAAAGGAAGGACATGTGTTACTATTCTAAATTGTTCTGATTCTCTGGTTAAAATAGACCTTTCTCAACTGAAACTTGTTGCAACTCTGGTACATCTGGAATTCCAGGCCACCACCTGTTCACTGATATTAACTGCCATTCATAATCTGGCAGAGCTGAGTGACAATGTTCGGATCCCCCCTGTTAATGCACAGACTCATCCACATCTTAGCTCTCAGGAGCATTCAATCAGCATTGGCCATGTCATCAGCAAGCAGCATTCCATAGTAACCAAGAATGATCATCCAATTCACTTGCCCATTAGAAGAGTACTGGAAAACCTCTGAGAATAGTATGAAAAGATCCTGAGTGACCACATAGAAAGTGGCATTATTAAGGCTAGCAATAGCCCCTATGCAGCTCCCACCATCTTTATTAAACAAGGCAACAAGTACTGCTTTTGCATGGACTTTAGAAAGCTCTATGATGTTACAGTAAAGGATGCATACCCACTTTTAGATTCATCATCAAAGATTTGGTAATGATAACTATTGCTTAAGATCTGGCAACAATTCAGGAGGAAACTGCACTGGGTCTGGGGCAACAAATAGCTCCTTAACAGTGACAGCCTGAATCATGGTCACTTTAGGTTATGATTATGTGCAGGGAATAGCAACTTTTATTTGATTTATTTGTACATGTACTTGATAATTAACACATTGCATATATATTATGCTGCTGGTGAATGTGAATACATGGTAATTATGTGTGTTTTGTTTATTATGTATTTACATGAGCTGAGATAAGAGAACTCTGAGATAAATTGTTTATTGAGCTAGAAATTAATACTTCAGACACACAAATAGCAAATTGGCAAGTAGGGTTGGCTTCAAATATATGGCTTTGGCATGATGCTGTGTGAATTGGTCACTGCTGGAGTCCTTTATGAAATCTAATCTCTGTATTTGTTTGGCAAAATAAGTTAACCACCAATGTATGTTTCTATTGTTGGAATGTGGGTCACTCTCTGCTATGGTAGACTTTGCAACCTTTGATATAAACTTTTGAGTTACCCAGTACTGCTAGAGTAGCCAGATCTCCCCTGTGATTCTACATTATATTTGTAAAATTAAACCATTGTAATATATTATTATGAGTTTTCAGGATTCCTATGCCCCTCAAGTAATATATCCAAGTATTAACTGCTTAAATGCAGTGGTGTCATGAGAGAGCTGACTCCCAATTATTGTTGCCAAGCTAATATGTATAGAAAACATTACATTCAATATTTGCACAGTAATAACAAATTTTAATCACTGTTAAAAGTAATAAAATAGGCTGACTGCATAAACAACTAATACTATATAATCAGGAAATATATCAGAAATATTGTAAAAAATTAGCAAAACAAATAACAAATGAAGTCCAAAAATTTAGCTACTTGCTACAATAAAGTGCAAATTAAAAAATAATAAATGTAATTAAGTTTCTTTTTCAAATCTAAATGAAGTTTTGAAGGAATGGAAATATTCATTAAATGCAAACAGCAAACATCAATGTTCATAATTATATTCATATTTACATTTATTTGCTTGCAATTTCCATATTTCAATGATCTACATTACATAAAAAACTAATTAAAATACAGTCTAAAGAAATATGTTTTTTTAAATATATAATTACAATTTCATTGAAATTGTGTTTCTAACAGGTTTTTAATTTTTAGTGATGTCAGACTTGGGGGAAATGAAATTGGGGGAATTGATACACAACCTCCCCAATGCATTTTGATTAATTACAGAAGATTTCAAGTCATATGACAAGATCAAATGATTTTGTAGAAATTGGTCATTCCTCTTTTATGGAAAATTTGAGACATTGAAAGATAAATAGTCCTAAGTGCATTAATTGTAATTGTGACATCAAATGGCAACAATTACTTTATTAGATAGGATGCACAAATGCATTATAAATTTACATATTTTCAAATAGAAATTAAAACTTTACAAATATTTTGAAACAGTAACTAATCAATTCACTGCTCTTTGATTAACATCTACTCTTGGTAACCTGTCTACAATCAGAAAAACAAAAAAATGTTCTTGTTAGAAAATCCTACCTTTATGTCATTTCACCATTGAGTAATTTTCAAAATCATTGATTTCTATTTAATTTTCCAGAAATTTTTAGAAGTGTTGAAAACTATGTTTTATTTCTGGTTGACAATGAATACAGATAAAGCACAAAGCATTGTTCTAGATGCAAAGGGAAAAACTGAAATTCTTAGGGTAATTCAAATCAGGAAAAGTCACACAGCTTTAATCAAAAGATTATAGATCACTTTGTTCAACTGCCACCCATAGATTGACATCATACATGTATTTCAACATATGGTGTTGGTTAATCTAAGGCTTATTGTATGCTCATTTTAACCAGTCAACTATCAGTGTTGTCCTTCATCTGAGATCTTTACAGTTTTATTGATTTTTGCAGTAATTTGACATTTTGAAATTCATTGCAGCAAATGAGTTAGATTTAAGTCATATATAATGTATTTTGACATTATCAAATGAATAATGCAAATAACATTAAATGGATATGCTGACAAATGCATAATTTGCATATGCATAAGATGCATTGTAGTTACTTTCTCTTTTAATGAAATTAGTTCAAGTCTAGTTTTAGGAATCTCTTAACTAACTAAGATTTACATTACTATTACTATTCTTTATTAAAAGCAACAATTGCCTAAGGCACTAAGTGTGCCAATGAGAATTACTCTAGGAAGTGTTCATGATCAACTTATTTGCTAGTCAATTTAATGTAGGCATATGGATGAGATTAGGGAATATAACTGAGTCACTCATTAGCTTGACACATGAATTATGATAAATTTGTGAAAATAATTAACTTAGTTCTAAATGCAATTATTACATTCTATAGACTTTCCTATATTTAAGGTAAGCAAATTTATTTTAAGTACAATTGATATAGAATTTAATAAAACCAATGATATAGCATTGTAGATTCATCCTTTATCTCAAGACATGTGTATTGAAAAAGAACCAAATTCTAGAAAATGCATTAACTACTGCTGTTTTATTGTTAATACTAAAGTTGTTAGTTTGATTTGAATTCAAATGAGTTCACAAAACTTGATTGAAAAACCAAAGGAAATTATTGTAAAATCGATATTTTAGGCTTCAGCTTCTATATCAAAATATTTTTTTGCTTCAAGAAGTTGTTATTGTGGTAAAATTTTAAAAACTAAGAATTTCTTTAAAAACTCAATCTCGTACATTAAAACTAAAAGTGACGTAAGAAAAACGATATTAACAACCTGTGTCATATTGAATTTGTCTTTAATGAGCGAATTTTGCGGGAAATTTAAACGCTTATGTATGATCATAGTAGTAGAAGTTTCCCATTATTTTGAGTAAAGCCCCGTTTACACTGGTTCAACTTGAGGAATTCGCCAAACGATTTCAATAGCGCATGGACGCGTTTAAATCTGTTCCTCAAGTTGATTTGTTCATCATGTTTGACGATTTCAATAGATTCCTAATGTAAACCCCACAAAATTGAAAGCGAAAGTGCACGGAGGAGAGAATGGAATATATTTTCGATCTATTTTGTGTTAAACTTTCCTCACGACGCTCAAATGTAAACGCGCCTTTTTTCTAAGAAATATGAACTGCAAGTGCTTCAATAAACAAAATATTCATCAATATTAAAATTTCTTTTTCATTTTTCGCAAATGAAAAGAATTTAGTTGAATAATTGAAGTATACATATACACATTTACATGATTTGTGCAAGTCAAAATATAAATTTTTAGTAAGTTTAAATACATATATTATTTTATTGACCTTTACTTGAGCTAACCGAACTAAAGAAATACATATAGCATATATATATATATATATATATATATATATA
>CABFPE010000266.1:233754-276194 GCA_900660155.1 Hofstenia miamia
ATAAGTAAGGAATATTGAATGAAAAAATAAGAAAAATCTGCATAGTCAAATTAACAAGCAGTACTATAAATTTGGTTTGCTTAAAAACGGCTCGTTGTATATCCAATACACTGCTCAAACTCGGTTCGCCTCGGCTCGTTGACAAGTCTGGTTATAACCTAGATCCTGTTAAGAAGGTAATGATACACAATATGTGTTTGTATGACCAATATTTGGCAATATGTTTGACGAATGTTTAAAAGTGGGTCCCCACCGTCAAGCCTCCTACCGGACTAATTAGAAGAATCAAAATAATTGGATATTTGCCGTTAAACATTCGTCAAACGTCAAACGAGCTAATTATTTAATAATGACACTAATTACAGTTGTATTAAATTTGTTAAAGCTGGTAAAAACTGTTCAATTCTATCCATTCCGTATCAATATTTTTTACTTCAAACTTTTTCCTATTCATTGATGATGTAAAGCAGGGTTTATTTAGTAATCGCCATCGTGCACAAGCTATTTTGGATGTTTTGCGCGGAACACACACGTTTATGCGCAGAAATAATTAATTTATTGACAAAAAAATAATATGACGTATTTACATACATTTTTATAAAAAATATGTCAAAAAGAGCCCTGCACAGGTCATAGCACTTAAATTGAGGTAAACTAGTTAGTCATAGAGCAGAAATTCTAGCAGATGTCTTTTCTTTTGTGTGATTGGGCGGTTTGACGAATGTTTGATAATGTAGCACCACAATATGTTTTCGGAACAATTAAAATTGATTTCTTCCTTGATCTGATGTTTGGTCACCTCCTTTACTGTTGTAGAAATCCATGATCAAGGCGACTCTGCTATTTACAGTTATCAAATTGATAATTGAACAATGTTATGATGTTTGGGATAAGAGATTTTAAGCCTTTTAAAGCGTTACTAGCCTTTTACGTTGGAAATTACGTCTACTGGTTTGGGTAAAATGTTGCTATTAGTTTAACGTCTGGTTAGAGATGTGTATACAAATTTGTAGTTAAAAGTAAAATTCAATTCATCGGTTTAAAAATCTAATTCCACTGAGTTTAGTCTGAAAACAACCGGCGTCGCACTGAAGTAGACTTGAGCGTTATTTCTGAACGTATCTCCGACTTCCAAGCCCAAGTCAACGCCCTCACTGCTGCCAAACGCAAAGCTGAGCAAGAAATCCAGCAGCTACACTCCAACAGCGACGACATGATTCATGAAGTCAAGTCAGCCGAAGAGCGATACCGAAAGGTCCATATTTTCAAAACTAATCCAATTTTAAATTTTAAAGATTGATATGAAATTGTAATTTTTAATACTTATTTATAGAAAATCTCATCTTTTATCATGCTCTTTAAGAGGACACATCTATTTGCTAAAGCCCTCACAGTCCAATTGAGGAGCCGAATTTGCTATATTGGAATTCTCTTAATTCATTAAACAACCTATGAAATATCACTATAATCCTTAACAGAACGTCTGTGTCAATGCACCGACTTCTCTCAACCATTTGTTGACATAATTTTATTAGAATTAATGTATTGAAAAAGGCTTAAAAAATTAGTTTTGTTCAGCTTACATTTGTTACTCTTCTTGGCAAATCATTTGTCTTCCAGCCAGAAAATTTCATCAAATTTTCAAAGGTATTAATATCGCTTTACAAGCGATTGCAGGTTGAGAATCAGAAGATCTATAAATTCTGTATATATATAAATAATTGTATTCATGCTCTCTTACAATACCTAGTATTGTAAAAATACATGAGTGTTGATATAAAAATATGCATGATGCCAACAAAATCTAGGCAGACGTGCTGATGAGGGTTAATTAGTTTTTAGTCAGGGCTATTTGCTATTGAGTTGTTTTCTGAACTATTGCATTCTTGTACCATAAACTTTAGTTATAAGAACTTCTAATAATTTCACACAAATACTTTGGCATTGTGCTGATTGTTAAGCTTCCAGGGATTTTTTAAGCCTAGATTGTAAATAGAATCTTGTTGATTGATTTATATTTTTTGATGCAAATTATATTCAGATATAATTATTGAAAATTATTTTAGAATCGCGTCAAAAAACACACAAATTTTATAATGCTCGCTGAGATTTTTAAGATGC
Source organism: Hofstenia miamia (assembly GCA_900660155.1). Taxonomy (NCBI): domain Eukaryota; kingdom Metazoa; phylum Xenacoelomorpha; order Acoela; family Hofsteniidae; genus Hofstenia; species Hofstenia miamia. Next base: position 235,876 of record CABFPE010000266.1, read on the forward strand.
TTGAACATGTTTACTTGATTAAATGTTTCAATGATTATTTAATTTATCGTATAATCTGTCGTGGATCATTTTGTCTCCATTTTTCGCGCCTTTTCCAATTGTAAAAGTGCTTGCAGTGTGATTCTTCACGTATAGCGAGTATAAAAGGGTCTTATTGACGGCATTACTAGTCCACAACAACTTGTAGCAAGAGCAGACTTGGTCTTAGGCTCAGTATATCGTAATTCAGCCAAATTGAGAGTCATTGGAGAGAAGGCCTAGAAGTGACCGAGACAAGTTGATTTTTAGACCCATATAACCCTCGTCGAAATATGGAATTCCCGCAAAAGGTATTCAGAAGGATCTCAGAGAGCATGACGTATGTGTGCATACAATCCAGCGAAGTCTAAAATCCAGTGGTTACACAAAAATTCAACCAGTGAAAGTGCCAATTTCATAGATCTCCAAAAGACAAACTTAGTTCAACTAACTCAATGGTCTGTGAACAGTCCTGTCTTGTCATCAATTGAGAATGTTTGGCCATATACAGAACCTTCATGACATGGAAGGTTTGAAAGACGAAATTTTTGACGCGCACTATATATATATATATATTACTTTGATTTCTATGATATAATATTTTAGGCCCAAAACGACAGTGCTCGTCTTGCGGAAGAATTGCGATCAGAACAAGAGCATAGTAGCAGCATGGAGCGTAAAAATCGTTTGTTAGAACAACAACTGAAAGAGAGCGCTGCACGTCTGGAAGAAGCTGAAATGGGGGGATCCAGATACAGCAAGCGGAACATCGAACGTCTTGAAAGTCGTGTACGCGATCTTGAGAATGTAAGCCTTTAACATTTGATTCGCGTTTTTCTAAAATGTACGCATGATGGATATTATTAAATTTTACAATTTTGCCACTATTCAGATTGGAACAAGTGTGTGGTTTTAGGAAAAACAGCTTGAGCATCAGCGACAAACGGAGTCATTTAAAAGCATTCGAAAACTTGAACGAAGGTTGAAGGAGTCCGAATTCGCTTTAGAAGAAGAAAGGAAAGAACGCGAAAAATACATTGAAGAAATCGATAGATTAGGAAAGAAGAATCTAATATTCAAGCGCCAAATTGATGAGCTCGTAAGACATTTGTTTTGATATACAGTGTGTAGAGAGCGAAGAGTTTTTAATAATGCCCAATGCCACTACCATCCATTTGATAACATGAGCTGTTTCTAATTTTGTGCAAATATTTAGTATAAAAAATTAGGTGTTATTGAGCAGTCTCGAGGCTTTTGCATCTGTAATATTCGTATGCATAAGCTATGATGACTTCGAATGAACACTCTATCGTATCGCTTGTCAATATTCTCCATTTAAATATTAAGTCTCTCTAATTCATTTACCGTGTTCAAAAATTCCTGTTTATGGATACAAATGGCTGAGTCCAAGTGAGAAGCGTGTTATAGACATGTCGGATTACATTTTGCGTTTTGGTAATAGGACTGCGGTCGAATAAGTTTTTCAATGAATTTTAAATGGGATCATGCCAACCAAATATCATTGTAGTACTTTTTAGTTGTCATGTATGTATTATATATTGTAATAAATTGGACTAATATTGAAATTTTCAACTGTTCTCTATATCCAAATATTTTTATTTTGAAAAAAGTTAAATTTTTTTGTCAAAAGTATGGATTGGCAAGTATGTGAAATTATTTTTAAAATGCACTGCCTCCTGTAATATCTATTTGCTAAGTACTTTTGTTAATTTAGGAAGACGCTAATAGTAGCGCCCTCATGCGACTGAAGAAACTTCAGCATGACGTAGAGGATGCAGACGAACGTGCTGAGTTAGCTGAGAATACAATAATTAAATTGCGTGCAAAGCACAGATCTCAAGGATCTACAAGTGCTACAAGGGTAATGTTCTTAATATATTTTAAAATTTGTTTAAAACATCACTCTAATAGGCATCAATTTTCATTTTACTCATGGAAACCTGAAATTATATCCAAAAAAATGCCTAAATTGTTGTAAAATATTCACCGCTTAAAATAGCAGACATTTCACATTAAGTTATTTTATTTAATCTGTTTTTAATCGTCGCTATTTTAGAAAGGTTTTGGAAGCTCGACAGTGGTGACTAAGATATCTAGGTCAACTGTCGATGGCGAAACCCGTAAAAGTCGGCGCGATGAAGAATTTTAGGATGCTACTCTCAGCTTTAGAGATGCTATTTGAGGATTTATTAGTTTTGGCTTTAACATTTGAATGCTTTTTGTAGGTAATATATCCCGTCATTCTTTTTGTTATTGGCATTTGTATTTGCTGCATCTGTTAAATATTTTTTGAATAAAATTTTATCAAATCGCATTTCATTTTATTCTTGCTTGAGCCATAGATGCAGGTTTCATATCAAATATATTATTCATATATTACTATGTCTTTGCATCTGTTCTAGGCTTTTGCATGACCAGAAATTTATTGTTCAGTATCGTCTCATTCAATACAATACGGTGATTCCACGCCTCCTCCAAATTTGGACAAAAGTATCAAAACATTTAATGTAATTCTTTCATTGCTAATAAAAAGATATTTTTTCGCAGTTTCATGGAGCAATCGGTCTAGAAGAACTATAATCTATATTACCGCTCTGTCATACTTTATGTTTATTTCATTTTTAAGTAGAATATAATATATTCACTAGTCTTCTTGTAGTCCCTCAGGTGGATTTATCAGTGGTGGAAACAAGTCAATTTTTTGGAGCTAACCTCCGCGCCTTTCTAAATGTGACCCGACGTGCTCATTTGGGGCTGGGGAAGGAAATTGGGTTTTCAAATGGCTTTAGATTTAGCTACTTCTATCTTGTCCCAGCATTAAGGCTGTGCGGGTACCAGTAAGGAAAATCTGGATTCATTTCACGGGTAGAATGTCACATCCCTCTCATTCACAAGTGCGTTAATAACCAATCACCAATGAATTAAACATTTGTAAAAATTTAGATTTAATTTAGAAGGGTAATTGTTTCTCTTCAATCACTTGATAATCCAATATAATTCCCACTTTTATTGATGATAGCATGAGCATGCCGCTACTCAAAAGTCTGAACGTTCAGTCAATAGTGCAATTTACACCATTACTACCAGGGGCGGCGCTTGGATGGTACCTTCTCATTTTAATAACTCGTGGAAGTTACCCATTAGATTCATTTTATTATTGTTATATATGCTTATCAGGAATACATAAAAAATTTTGTTCATAATCTTTATTTAGTGCTTAAATTGAAAAAGAATGCATTACGTAGCCCTGACCAGGGATTTCAATACCTTCATAGCAATTAGTAATTGTTAGTTTTATGGAATCGGAATTGACCAATTTCTGAGCAGGGGAATTAGACTTGAAATGGAAAAAACTTTTAGAATTGAGTTAGAAATTGAAATTAACATTAGAACCCCACTTAATTGGAAAAATTATTTCTTAAATTATTTCTTATTCCTGTTCGCTAAATTTTGGAGTAGGATTATCAATAAATATATCAAATTTGGTGGGAAATTTGTTTGTTATAAGTTCTCGAAGTCATTGGGATGAATACAGTCTGGGGTATGTGTTCAATCTATCCAAGAGAAAGCATCCAAAAGGATAAATTTAAAAATTGAAACTTTTATACATATAAATATGATAAATTTCATTTACTTGTATGTCTTAAAACAGTTTGCCATCACACACTCTGTTCTGTTTACATAGATTACGTGAGAATATTCTGCGAAATAATTTAATTTGCTTACATGAGACTGCATCTTTCGCTGAGAGTCACCAATAATATTAAAATAGTACTATAGCAATTTATCCATAGCCTGGAAGATTTCTTTTGTGATTTATGTGAATTGTACATATGTATATATCTCTTATCTTAAAAAGTTTCATGATAAATATATTTTTTCTTACATTGGGAAAATTATTTGGAAGATTATATAAAAAATATGTAGCAAAAATAGTTGAAATTCATTCTTAAATTAAGTACAACTTAATTGACTTCATGACGACATACGCTTAATCTAATACAAATTTGAGAATAAGTTCATACAAAATATATAGGGAATTCGCACAAGACAGCATCGAATGCAGTGAAAAAAATCATGTATACATGTTAACACTAGAACAGCGATCACTCCCTGAGAATATACTTATATCTGATGTTTCAAATGCAAAATTTAATCAATAGAAACATTATTTCTACTAACAGCAAATTCAATGAGATTATCAACATATTCGGTTTTGCTGAAAATCAATCAAACAAAAAGTTTTGACCTATCGTCGCGTTTCTAGTGTTAAAAGTAGCGGGATATCATGTCTCTTACCACAACTCTTTTCTTTTTGAGAATGCATCGAAGCATATACTATAAATGGAAGATGATGAATGGCTTCCAGTTGATATTATAAATTGCAGCCTGATATCACGAATATCTATCAATGTATGAAAAACGATCTTAAAATCTTGTCTTCCGAAAACATCTCCTCTTGATATCGAGAGTTCCAGACCAGTATCTCTTTTATTATCACCTAGTAAATATTTATAATACATTGTAGCCAAATATTTGAAACAAATTGTGACGAAGTATCTATTCTACAGTATATTAGTGACAGTGATCAACGTACTTGCTATTCTTATCGCTGTTCCTTCTCAGAAATACTTCCCTTTACATCAAGCCACATTAGTGAAAAATAATCAACTTGTCAAAAATTGTTCTTCAAAATACTGATTTCCTAAATGAACAATTCTTAAATAGAATACAAAGCAAGGTGGGCCTGATAATTTGTTTAAGTGATAAAACATTATGTGAAAAATTATCAATTATCTTATTTATGAAGTTTCGAAAACATTTCATGATATCAACATTCTACTTCGCAATGCAAATAATTTGTGAAATTCGGGCGGAATAGTAAAATGGTTGGAAAGTAATCTTGAAGGCCATAATCATGTTGTAAAATTGGGAAATTGCAAGTCATCTTTGAAAAAATTGAATTCGGAGATCCACAAGGATCAGTTTTAAGCCATATACTTTTTACAATGTGTATCGATTATATAAAATGTTCGAATGAGCATAATATACGGATGATATCAATAGCTTGATACCCAAATATAGAGACGCAATCAAAATTATCACAAAGTTTAATAATATAATACAATGGAGCAGCAAAAATATCTCGAATAATCAAAGAAAAATGCAAACAAATGATATGTGGGAAGTTTGAAGGCGAATTGCCTAATGTCATGGAGTTGGTTTCTCACAAAAAGGCAATAGAGCTTATAATCAATAGTGATAAGAAAGAAATATTGGATTTTACAAACTGTATTTCATGCGATCATTATATTTGAGTGAGATATCAGATTATATCTCACCAGTGCATGTGAGATGGAATCATAAATAAACTTAATTATATTTTACAAAAGACCTGTATTCGCAAGTAGCGCAAATGTAGACCCCTACATCAATCATCAAAACAACATAAATCAGGATTGGCTATAGATCATCCACTCTCGCTTTTGTTATTTAGCATTGATGTTTTGGATATTCATATACAATACGTGCAGTTGTATTCTATAACAAATTCCACTACATTTCATAACTAACTTTGTTACTAATTGCAGTGTTATTTAATATTCATAAGCTGTTCATTAATGAAACTAAAACGGAAATGTGTATTTTATAGAGTAATAAAAAAAACTATAAAATTTAAATTTAAATAATGTTAATGTGCTTACAGCAGACATTTTCAAGTATTTAATAGTAACTACCGCACCGCACCCATACAAAATTGATAACATTCTACTCAATCCGATTGATATAAAATTGACAACATCATGGCAGTATTTTTGCAAACGTTTCAACTGAAAAATATACTCTATGCATTTTCAAATATTTTTTACAATGCCCTATATACCACTCCACTATAAATTGATATCAGTCTGGTTAGCCATAGTTCACAGATGCATATCAATTTTTAATAACATTTAAATAGCTAAAGTTTACATTTTCTGCTAAAATGAAGGAGAAGAATATTTTTTTTCAGTGCAATGTTTAAGTCCAAACGCATCATGAGAAAATAAATACAAAAAATAAATAAGTATGACCCATATATTTTTAAGATGATTTACCCGATTCGACCCAATCATAACTTTTTTGATCCGGGCCAACCCAATTCATTACATTTTACTAAAAAAAGTAATCCAAACTGACCCGGTTTCTGGACAACCCTAACTTTTGAAAACTCTGAATGTGTTTATTATGAATAACTTCAACCACGCAAATATATTTAGTTTATTTTTTGCATTGCATAAGTAATTCAAGTGCCAGTTTCTTTCCATCTAAGCTGTGAACTTTGAACAACATTATAATGCATTAGAGAGTTGAAAGCAAACTACTAATTAATCAAAAAAACGTATTAACAGAAACATAGTCTTCCAAAAATTACTGTGCGTTTCTTTTCATGTTATATTACAAATCTCGAATAACAAAAATATAATGACTTACATTTCTCCAATAAAAGGTGTGCAGAAAAGATAAAGCCTCAAATGAACTCGTGTTTGCACGATCATTAAAGTATCCCATCAAACCCTTAACGATTTTAGCCAATAGTTGTAATACTAAAATTTTAGAAACGAAGAGACAAGGATGGCACTAAAGGCAATTCGCCCTTACATGTAGATTCTCCTCATGGTTAATTCGAATCAATTTGCTTATTAAAAGGAGAAGTCCATAAATGCGTCCCTTATACTTATGCTTAACCACATCACAAATATTTTAGAAATTGTTGACGACGTCTTGCTACAGGTGTTTGATATGAGCAAAGCCTCCACGATATCCTAGCCTTTTCATAAAATGGAAACTTGCGTCATTTCAGTTTCCATCATTAAATGCATAACCAGATACTCATTCAATCGATGTTTTCATCCATTCTATTGTGGTATTTCCAGTGACACCTTCCAAATTACTAGTGGTGTAACGCAAGGTTAATTGCAAGGTTAATTGCTTCTGGTTTATCTTTTTTTATGAAAAGCTGCTCGGCTGCTCGTGCATGCGAAGTTGGGGACTTTCACCAATCGTCATCGTGTTTTAGAGATTGGGAGAATGAGCTCTTGGTACATGAATCACAAAAGAGAGGACGGGAAATACTCGCTCATTCATTTAACCGCTCTAATAGTTTGTGCAATTTGTTCCTATTGGGACATTACAGTGACAGGCGCATTTAAGTTTAGTACAAATGGATAAATGTAAATACTATAGTTCTAAGTTAGTTTATTGGTTCATTGTCGAGTTGAGACATGCTCATTGTATTATGATACAGTAAATTTACCGGAATATCTGACGGCATCGTCAAAAGAAATTACGCAAACCTGTGGTGATAATTGTTCCATTCGTCAATGAAAAAGACGTTTTAGTAAACACAATCATACTGGATTTCTGCGTGATAACGCTAAATGACCCGAGTGCTTAAGTTCATTGACCCGAGACCTGAGCTAACCCGAACAAAATTTTACCAGTTTAATTCGAGACACAAATGACGTGTGAATCGCTTCTAATTCTGATTATGATAAATGAACTCTATTGGACATTGATTCTTTCGGAAACTCTTCTTAATATGACGCCATTTCTGACGGATTTTTCGCAGTTCAAATATCAATGATCAATGGATAAGTAATTTTTTAAAATTGAAATGATTTTGAATAAATGAAATTACTCGTTAGACTTTTCTATTGCAACTAAATCTCATCATCTAAACTATTCAATTTCATTAGCATACAATACATGGATGATCTTTTTAGATGTCTCAAGACACACAAGGACTTATATAGCTGTGGTTCCAGTGAACATTCTGCACTTCTATTTTATGATTTTTTTTGCATAACAACATTTATATATTTAATCAGAGCTGAATACTTGAATAAATTTTGGGATACATAAAATGTATTAACTACAATAGATGCTTCATGACATACGTAAATTTCTGCTGATTTAATCATCATCAACGTCTAAAAATAATGCTAGTCAGCCATTGAAACAAGATTGGAAAAAAAGTTTTCTTAGAAAAAATTCTTTAAACTTTTTATGTATGTATTTTCAAGCATTTTAAAAAATGTGCTTTCTGTTAATTAATCTGTGCAACAATTGTTTATTTTGCAACACTGAAAACAAATCAAAACAATGACATTTGAATCCAGAGAAATGCATTGAAATTTATCCTGAAAAAAATAAATGCACTTGCAGTTTTTTAAATTTTTTTGAGAAAAATATTGAAAAACACTTGAAAAAAGTGTTTTAAACAGGAATCATCTTTGTTGACAAAATATTGTCTGCTTTAGTAGATATTAGCATTGGACAATTATGTAGAGGCGTTTTTTGTAGTGCTTTGCAATCATAATTCGTTTATTATTGTGATTTACTTCTTTTCAACAGGTGTTTCGAAAATGCCCAAATATTGAGCTATCGTTAGGTAGGAATAAACACCATTTAGGCTGAATTAAATTATATTTTATTTATGCCCTTAAATATTTATTCAAATTTCAATTTTATTGCACGTAGTTTCCTTTGAGTTGGCAACAATTTAATATATACCTATTTTATATGCCTACGAAATTAATATTAATCTTTGTATTCCTAAGTACATTATATTATTGATACTTTACTATTTCTCTTCTATTTTGTATAGACCTTTTTTAGAAATGTCACACTTATGATCTTTTTGTTATTTATGGTTGCAAAATGCGGCTTCGGAAAGTTGCAGGGAACATACTGTTCAGAGTTCGGCATGCAGGAAAAAATCGACATTATATACATGGAAATAAGCGGAATTTGGCCCTCACTCTTGCTATCAAGCCCTCACAATAATTTATTAGTAATTATGAAATGAAACTGTAATAAATAATATAATTTCATAATTAATTGGCCTTTAATTAAATCAAAAAGTCATCGATCAAAATAAAGATCGATTATTCACTTTCTATAAAAAGCTTTTTTAAAGGGGACATGTGTCATAATACCATAATTTAAACAAAAGGCTGATATATTAATTGATGCATCAGTTAAGATTTATTTCTTTTGTAAATCCCATAATTTACCTCCGCAATTAGAAGAGCCATTTTTTTAGAATGAAATTTAAAAAAACTCTTTAAAATTGTATAATAATTTACGAGATTGAAACATAATTAAAATCCGATATTAATTAACACAAATGCAACAAGAGACAAATGGAATAATTCTATAAAAGACATAATATTAACGTCATAATTCACCGTTTCTCACATTGGTTAAGTTATTCTATTTATAGCCACCATGTAAATCACAATTTATATTCACTTAGACTTTAATTCGTAGTAAGAGCAATAGCACCTATTGCTGGAAAGTTGATTTTGGGAAAATATAATATTATATTTTACATATATTCAATTTCTATTTACATTGAAAATAAAAGAATAAGTTTAATTGCTTTATATTTGATTAACTAAAAAGCAACTAGTAGAATATAAAAAGGGGAACCAAATTTGAAGTCCAAAATTTTTTAATAACTTTTTTTTACTTTTCTATCGATTTTGATATACAGAACTCTATTTCACAGACATTTTTGATTGAGTACAACTATTGGTAAGACTTTAAAATAAGACGAGGCTGCATTTTACAACCGGAATGCTTCAAAATATAAAATGTCTGCACTTGTAAATCGAAATCAATAGAAAAGTGTTAAAAATTTGTGAAATAAGGACAATTGTAGGATGGCTTCATGCATGGAACCCCCTTTTATATACTTTTGCAGCTAAAATTTTGGACGTTGAATGCAAACGTAAAATAGCTTGATTTGAAAAAATATATTTATCCAATGAGTTAAAAACGGAAAAATTGAGAAATTTTAGAAAATCTGTGAGTGACAAGGAGAAGGAAGGGATGTGAGTATTACATTTTAGTTCCTTGTCGATGGGCTTCATGATCCTCCCAAAGAAACTGTTTCCTCTTAGGAATGTTATCATTGCTAATAGGTGAGTATCTGTTTGACGGAGGTGGTCTAAAAGACAGACCTTTTGACTTTGCAGATTTTAGTATTTGAGAGGCAGTTTTCTCTTGTGTAGGAGGCTTTATTTCTGACTTATATTCAATTAACTGTGAAGCATCATCATCAAGCAGTTTTTTATTGTCAGAAACATCTGAAACATTATTGTCTACAGATTCGTCAACAACATGTATTTGATCAACCACTGCAGATGCTTCATTATTAGCACTTTGTGCACTTTCTGATGAATCCATTATTGCCCCAGAGTGATCTTTTTCACTCTTCAGTGAACTTCTTCGGCTCTTAGCCTCATCATGTTTGTTACTTATTAAGGAACCAGTCTTACTTTTGGATTCTTCCTTATTACTTTTCTTAGTACTCCGATTACTTGCAATAGTTGCAATCTCTTCTTTTTCAGGATCGCCTTCTAAGGGCTTCTCATTACTTGCTTGCTCAAGTTCTTCAGGGGACTGTTCATTTTTTAAAGAGTGTTCATCTTTTTGAAGAGCATTGCTTTCATCCTTTTCAACATTTAAGCTGGAATTTATAATTATTTCTTCATCATTTTCAGCATTCTTTTGGCTTTTCAGAGTACTTTTATTGCTCTTGGACATGTCTATTTCTTTGTTGCTCCTTAGTGTACTCTTGTTGCTTTTGAAACCATCTTCCACTGGTGATTCAATTTTCGCATCTTTTGCAACATCAACAGTTTCTTGTGGCGCATCCTCTTTTCCATCAAAACTCTCCATGTTCAAAATTACATCATTGCTGTCAACTGCAGATTTCGAAGCAACCTCAGTTTTCAATTTTTCTTCGGTTGCATTACTCAATTCTGAAGAATTTTGACTTTTTCTTTGTGGAGATTCCATTTTGTCTTGTTTTTGAGAAGCTTCCTTTGATGTATCACCTGGTATACTAAGACTTACAGATTTTCTACGCTTATCCGTGGAGGGTTGAACGGAAAGACTACTTTTTGCTGGTGGATTAACATCAGTAGTTTTAAGTGGAACTACCGGGGAGGCCTTAAAGACTGATGGATCATTATCGTCTTGCATGAGCACAAGAGCCTCCGATAATCCATTTGGATTTGTAAAAAAGACAGGTAACATTGAGCATCCTGATCCACCAAGATTCATCACGTTATTATTAATGATATTGGTTGTTGTCGCGTTATTTACTGCACCATTCATATTCTGATAGTTTACAGCTGTCATGGATATTTGAGGTGTAGTCTTTTCATTTCCACTAGGTTTCTTATTGTTATTATTGTTAGCATACTGCTTTAAGAAACTAGGCCCATTAGCTGCCCTGTGCTTATCGTCTTCTTTTTTCGTTTTCTTCAAAGTTCTTGATCGTCTTCCTGGTCGACTTCCGGTATTTTCTGACTTTCTAGTTCGCCCACCATGCTTATCACCATCATTGTCATCTTCCTCCTTCCTCAGGAGTTCTATTACTTCAAATCGGAATGAAGAAATATCCTGTTTAATTTCGTTGAGATCATCCTCTGTAACTGGCTCAATATCTTGAGTTTTCTTCATATGAGCAATATAACGCTGAGTTAGATTCGTAAGAACATCTTGATATTTTCGATCGTTTTCCTTCATTCTTGATGCTAATTTTGACAAATTTTGGCGTGTTTCAAGTTCTTTCAAATCAGGAATGCAAATTTTTCGAATGGTGAGAATAGCCTTCCAAATTGATTTTGGGCTTGGAATAACAGCGAATGGAGCTGGCACAGTTCCACCTTCTTCAAAATAGGACATCCACATCTTCGCTCTTGCATATTTCCATTCTACATCAGCATGACCAATGATCTGTTCATAAGATAAATTCAACATAGCAATAAGCATATTTAGCAAAACAACTATTGCAACAATATGGTAAGTTGCATACATCAACATTCCAACTGTTTTTGTAAAGGAATGCGACTCATTGACAGATACTGAAGAAAGATCAACAATCCCCATAACTGTCCAGTACAATGTTGTAATTGCTTTTGTTATGGATTGGAACTGATTGTTCTGATCAGGACATACTACACCTACACAAGCGGATGAGTTTGCTAGTAAATTTGAATGAAGTGGGTGATACTGATATTCCAAATAGAATAGCTGGTTCATACCACTTGCAAAAGAAATGACTACCAAACCAAATATCGATAGAAACTTAATGATGTCAATAATCATGCGGCCAAGAGAAATTTGAAGAGGACCAAGATGAGAGTTAGCAGTGAACAAATACAGAAGTCTCATTGTACTACTTATATTTGCCACTGCAAATAGTCCTTCTGCAACTAATAGAGGATCATCTGCAGTCATTTCTTTACGTGTGATTTCAAGTTCTGGACCAAGATAGACAAATGCCCTTAATGTTATTGTCGCTAAATACAAAGAATTTTGCATGAAATCCATAATGTTCCAAAGATCTCTTGTATACGAGACAAAGCCATTTTCCCAGACCTCTTTCATCTCTTTCCAAATAAAGCACATAACGTATGATACAATAAACAGTTCAATCACATTAGGAGGCCTTTGTCGCTTTGTTAAGTCTACATTTGATAGAGTGTTCTGAGATGCTAAAACCAGCATTAACAAGAAACAAACGTAAGCTGCACTGTGATTGATAAACTTCACAAATGGATTTCTCAACACTTTTGCAGCTTTGGTAAATGGAAATAAAATGTAAAACAATGATGTCAATGGAAAAGTAATGGATATTAAAATTGTAAAGGCAACTTTATACAGAACGCTTCCTTGTCTCCATCCTGGAATTCCTGCATACCAAATATGACTCAAGAGCTGTTGACAGTTGGCATGGGCTACGAAAGGCTTTTGTCGATATTCTATAGATAATTTGAATCTCGAGAGATTCATCTGTTCTTGTTCTCCCTCTTCATCCCTCTTTTCATCCAGTTCTAAGATTTCATTTGCATCAGTGGTCCGATTAAGCAAACGTTTTAACTCCTGTGATCCTCTCGTCTGATCTAAGAGATCTACAGCAAATTTTGTACACTGCTCAGAAAGCTTAATGTAATCTTCTTTAAATTCTACTTCACTGAAACTCAAATGATGCAACTCCCAGCTTAATTCGAATGCTGTTAAGATAGGATCATCGCTAGACAAAATCATTAAGCTAGGACTAGCTAGAGCTCTATAAGCATTCATTCTTGTTTGGGAGTGACGCAAGCTATCGAAAGTAGCGCTATGTACACATTCATAGCATCCGCACTTTACTGGATGGGGCTTTACAATAGTAGCACCCCTGACAATCAACATTTTCAAAATCTCATAGTTATTCTTGTGCGCTGCTAAGATAACAGGTGTAATATCAGGTGTGAAGTTACTTTCTCTTTGCTTCTGTCCCATTAGGGACATATTGTACTGTTCTTTTTTGTTGACCTTTGGCTGCTTATAACCTAACAAAATTTCTACTGCCTGTGCAACCTCCTCGTCTATGGCATACAGAAGCGTATCTCCGACATCAATGTTATACGAGAGCAGAAGTTCAATAATGTCAATGTTTTCATTCTCTATTGCGATGTGAAGAGCAGTTCGTCCCAATGAATCAACACAGTTGATGTTTATGTTGAAGTAGATTGATGACTCTTCAAGAAAGTTGTGGACTGTAGAGTAGTCTCCCTTTTCCACTGCGAACAGGTACTGCCTTTCTGTGGGCGATGTATCAGTGTCTCCTCTCACAACCTTGAGATGAATACGATCTTGATCACCGCCTTGAGTATTGTAGTAGGGTGGCATTTATCTAAACAGAAACAAATTAGTACAGTGAGACTTTCAAATTTATTAAATAAGTGATACATTCATTTCAGTTACGCTTATAATCAGATTTTTTCAATATCTTATCGTAAATATCATCTTTATCAAAAAAGCTAAAAATAGATTATTTCGATAATGACTTCGTTCAAGATAAATTATCTAGTTGATCTTCTTTAAATATATGTAGCTGTAAGTTATTGTAACTTAAACTGTATCTCTCAAAAAAAATATTAATTTTGCAGATTTAGTAGCACAATGTACTAAATGTCCTCGTGACAATGCAAATCTTTTTCAGGAATATTGTGGGACAATTTGCGAAATAATTCATTTTCGTATTTGTGCTTTACAAAATGCGAAAAAATTTACCACGTCAGCTATAGCAAAAGATATTAAATAGTTATCGAGTGGATAATCCAGGATAATCTGATGTATAAGATAGGTTATTTGACAGAATATTTACGCAAAAAAGATGTTATGGAGATAATCTTATCGAAGAAAATATTTAAATTTCAAATGCCAGTCGAGTTGCGGTGGGGTGCGAGGATACATTTATATTTTGTTATATGTGTAATATTAATTATACTACGAAATCTATATAATAAAATATATTTGATATCCTTCACTCAATTAAACAAAATTAATAGAAAGTCAATTACTAGAATGACGCCGCCTCGTTGAACCCATCACACGCGACATTTAGAAAATAGCGGGTGTGTTGCCGGTGCGGGGGATTTTTCTAACAGGCATGCGGATGCGGGTCGACTCACTGCGGGTGCAGTGCTGTTAAAAAAATCACAAACGCATCCATCTATGGTTACAATAGAATAACACATACAAATTAATTTTAATCAAAAAATATTTTTTTGATGTTTGCACATCGGTATCTACCAACACGTTTTTCAAAACGCTCTCACTCCTGCAAGATGCAGTAATATTGAGAGCAGAAAAGTGGAAATGCTGTAAGCTACACACGGACTTTGCACAAAAATCAAAATAATTTATTTATAAAAGAATATCAACCATAATTATTTAGTGTTATATTTGCCTCTTATTTTTATATATGACAAAAATTAAAGCATGAGCAGGGTTTTCGAGTACTCGGAATTTTAAAAACTCGAACTCGAATGAGTTCGTAAAACTCGATCGGAAAAACTCGGAAAAGCAATTATTAAAACTTAATCTCGAACTCGATCCAAAATCAATTCGAAAATACAGTAAAAATTAATTTTTTTAAATTTCAATTTCTTTCTCCATTAAAAATATTTATTTTTTAGTCTACAAAGCTCGGAATTATTGCAAAATAAAAATTTTTTTACTCTAAAAAAACTCAGATCGAATAACTCGAACTCGAACCCTGAGCATGACACACCAGTTATCTAAGTGATTAAATTTTCATGTGATTATAGAACAGATGAGAAACAATGTTTATTACCTTCTCATGTCTTTGCTAAAATGAAAAACAAATAATTTCTTGAAAAAAATGATTAGTGTATTTTGTCTGATGTTAATTAAATGCAAATCAAAAGAGGAAATTTAAAGCAATTTTCTTCAAGAATGAGATTAAATTATGTAAATTTCATTGTATTTTAATTAAACATTAAATTGATAAAATGGATATTTAACCATGTTAAATTCACAAGAGATCTAGCTGATTTTAGTAAAGGAATTATTATATAATAATACGTTACATAATAGCTTTTGGGGATCAATCAAGCCTGAAAGAAAACAATTACAAACTCATTTCGGCTTTGACAGCTCCATTAACAATTTATATTTTAAACCTTTGAACGAAAGCAAAGGACGATTTATTTTTAGAGCTGTTTATATCGTCGTACACTGCTAGGCAACCGAAAGAACAATTGAAATTACATAGTATACATTATATATGCTCTACGATTTGCATCAACGAATAAATTCCGCTTAATTAGGACAAAGGTACTAAGTAGCTTTTGTTTTTTTGCAAAACCACAACTGCCTTTAAGATTATTAACTCTTATTAAATGCAAAAAAGTCGAGTGTATATTGGAATTAGAAAAAATTTTCTTTGACACAAATTTAAACAAATGTGTGAAAATTTTTAGAAATGAATGCCTGGTAATATGGCAAAAACGCAAATTCGACATGGAGTTCCACAAATGTACATATTCACGGAAAGAATAAATTGACATCAATTTTATACTAAATGTCGACGCTAAAATAGTTTGTTTAAATAATTATTTTATTTCTGTAATGAATGAAACATCAAAAGATCTGTTTATAAATATTTAAATTATTTCTAGATATTTTAATAAAGAATTCATTTATGATATTTTAAAGCTGTCAATTTCCATACATACTTTAAATGAATTACGTAGATTAATCAATAAGGCGGTAGCCTTAATGTCATTTTACAGGTAAATTGTCAAAAATTGAATTAAAAAACGGATGTGCTTACAATAATTTGCAAGGCTTTAACAATTTTTTTTTGAAATGTAGTTGTTGTTATACTTTTATTCGTAAAGGCTTTGGGTGTAATATATTTGTGCAACATAGTGTTATAAATGACTTAATTTTGAAAATCAAAATAATGTTGATGTGCTCTTCTTATACCAAGATTTAGAAATAAATAATATAAAAATTTAAAACTTGAAAGGGATTTTCCATAAATTCGGAAATTCTGAATTATATATATTATATATATATATATATATATATATATATAAGCTGTTCCATATATGAATATTGTATAATATTGCGTTTTTACCCATCATTAAAAAGGTTCAAACTTTTTGTTAATTTTTTTACTAAGTTCAGCACTTCAATGCCCAAAATAGAGAGAATTCCAAGGAAGAACAATATGAGATCTTCGGACTTTTTAAGGCAATGGACTTGTGTTTGACATATTTTCTGTTTTTATATTGGATGTTCAACCACTTTGACGGATTGGGTAAACTTTGACAATGAAATTTGTACAATTTTCCGGTTTCAACTCAAAATTACAAATACATGGCCTTATGAAAATTTAACTCTTCCCACTATGGCAAGAGAAATCTCAAACAATTTTAAATATGGTTATCTAAATGCATGCAGTATTAGCGCTCATCGGCGAGCGTTCTTAGAAATTGCTGAACTCTTCGGCAAAAATTGCATTTATGCAGTTACTGAAAGCTGGCTAAACGATTTTGACAACTCTTATGTACACATTTACACCCCTGATAAGAGGCATTTTAAAATCTTCATTAAAAATAGAAATGGTCGAGGCGAAGGATTACTTTTTATTCTTCCCCAAAAGAAGAGACGACCTAGAAGCCGTGCATCCCGATTTTGAAACATTATTGTTACAATTACATAATCAGAATCACTGTCAACTAATTAACCTTAGTTACTATCCTAACAGAAATTTATCCAATGAGTTCCTAGATTTTAAATCAGAAGAACTTGCAAAGGCATCCTTAGTATCAAACAAAATGTTATTTTTAGAGACTACAACTTTAACTATCTTAATGTATTAGATGATAAGGAACGCATTGATAGTTTCTGTAACCTAGTTGATCTAGAGATAGTAAATAAAAGTCAACCTACACGAGACAAGTCTTTAATAGATCACAATCTAGTCATTTACCCACAATTACCAGAGATGCTTGTAATAAACGTAAATTAATTTTCTCAAGATCTTTTCAAAATTTTGAAGAAAAGAATTCAAAACATTTCCCATGATTACATTTATACAATGCAAAAACCAAATGACATGATAAAGTTCCCAATTTTCGATATTAAAAGTTGTTTAGACAAAGTAGCACCAAACAAGAGATAGTACATTAAAATTTTTACTCAAATCAAGAGTAATGCAGAGCTAAGGGAACTTCAACGTCAAAAATGAGAAATCTTTTCAAGAATGAAACAAGATAGTAAGGAATTTTAGAATATATTAAAAAAATAAATTTATCCTATGCACAGCTAAAGAAAGGTTTACAAAGTGCATTTGCAAAAGAGGCATATAACAATTTAACTTCATGTAACAACAGGGAGGTTTATTTATAGATTTTTAAATAAAAAAAAGCATATGGAAACAAATTCATTGTCTAAAAATTGGAAAAAGATTATAACCGAGACTTGCCATCTAAATGAGGTCTTCATTAAGCTTGGTGAATTAAAAAATGCTCCTCAAGGATTCTCGTGCTTAGCTTCCTTATTTCCAAAGATTAAGTCAACATTTTATTTCACATATATCACGAGAAAAAAGCCATAAAAGGCTGTGGCGAAGTTAAACGTATACAAGTGAAGTGGGTCAATGCCAATTCCTAATTTCATTCTTAAGAAATATATACCTTATTTTGCTGAACATCTACAGTTTATATTTTCTATTGCATAAGATGTAATGAGTCTACAAAAATTCTAAAGCAAGTCGATATTACACTTGTATATAAAAAAGGTGATCCGCAAATTGTAAAAATTATCGACCCATTCCTGTAACTAATGCCGTTGCTAAAATCTTTAAAAGGCTCCTTATTGATCAAATAGATGAATATTTATGTAAAAATAAAACACTATTCAGAACAATATGGATTCAGCAATATACAGGCAAATCGATGCAGTGCATTAGCACTGTTAGCTCTGAGTAAGACATTCGAACTTTAAAAGTTAAAATTGGAAATAGTTTTTCCCAATAACCTAACGCCATATAAAGGTGTTCCTCAGGGAACAATAATGGTCCCAACCCTATTTAACCTTTAAGTCAATGATCTAAACCTTTGCATTAGGGTACCAGTACGCTGATGATACATGCACATTATCAGAAAATATGATACCATGCAAAGCTGTTAAAAATATCGAAGAAAACTTAGTTTTTCTAATCCAATATTTTTACAGAAATTTTCTATCAATACATATTTCTAAAACTAAATTTACAATATTTGCACCACAACATTGTAAATCAATTGCAGACAAAATATATTTGAAATTAAGTGATGATTCGAATTTACTTCCTTCAGAATCAGTTAAATATCTTGGGGTAGAAATAGACCAATCTTTAAAATTCCATGAACTGAAACCAATTCTCCAATCTTTGCATTTAATTAGCACATTTGTAACAAGCCAATTTAATTGCTCTAGTTTATTATATAGCATAAATGTTGAAACAATAGAGGTGTGTGGACGATGTTCAACATTGATAAACAACAAACTAGTGTTTATTTGACAAAATACTACTTACTATCACCAGCAAATCTCATATAATACACCTGTTTAACAACTATTTTCAAACATTGTATTGGATATACGCATTCATTAGACTTCCTAGGCAACTATATCAGCTACAACAAACGCACCCGGAGTTGCAAGATATTTATTGCAAACAAATCAACCTTCTGGCAAAAATTTTTTGATATTTTGCACAGTAAAACTATGGAACAATCTTGACAATGAAACTAGGTTTTCTACAAATGTTACCATATTCAAACGTAAATTGAACACAACTTGCTAAGTAATTAAAAAATTCTGTATGCATGGGAAACGTATAACATATTAGAGTAATTTTTAAAATTTGTTTTTAATTTTGTATTTGTAAGCTGCATTTTTTTCATATTTGAATAAAGAGCTGGTCATAATCATAACCATAGTTTTTATTGACTATTGATCAATCTTAGTTCTTGAAACACTTTTCAAACTTAATAACCCACGATGAAACAGCAAGGCAATATATTGATGGTTATTTGAGCGCTTTTATTAGGACTGCTCCTCTAGTTTTAAGTCAATCAATAACATTTTTAAATGAGTGTTCTCCTGCATGGCTCCGGGATAAGAAGAATTGTCTGCTGGGCCAAGCTAAAGTGTATGAGTCCAATCGCATTTTCTCGACAATGATGCAATTCTTGACTTAAATGCAATTCTTTGCAACCAATTATTTACATAGGTTTTATGTATTTTTACAGGAAATAATGCGATATTTATTATTATTATTATTTATTATTATGTTAGAGGTAATGCCGCAAAATATTTTGCTTTTACTTAACAATTGGGAATTTTGCGGTAAATCTCAAAAAACTCTATATATTTGGAATTGTAAAATTTTGCAAGCTAAACTGTATATTGGATTTCATTAAATATAACATTTTCTTCATATTCAACAAAATTTCCAACAAAAATTAACCAAAGTATTCAAATTTGTTGAAATAATGTATATGGTCATATAAAGCGTTTGCCCTTCTTATAAAATAGTTTTGTATCTAGAACTAACGCCGTATATATATATATATATATATATATTATTTGAATGTGACGACAGTATTAAATATCGATTTCACTGTGTTACCATCATCGTCATTTTATAACATATGCGGTAAGTAAATTTACAATAAACTACACTAAATATGAATGGTGATGGGTAAAAATTTCTGAATTCAGATGACCATCACAATTAAACTAAGGAAGATCAATTTAAAATTTTACTAACAACTAAGCATCCGAAAATAGCAGAGGCAATATATATAAAAGAAACAACAAAGGGTAAATTATTAAATCGACAACAAAGCATGATGACATTAAATTTATTCTAAGTGTATGTAATAAGATGATTTATATTTAGTGTAGTCAATTGTAAATTTATTTACCGCATATTTTGTAAACTGACGATGATGGTAACACATCGAAATCGATATTTAAGACTGTCGTTACATTCAAATAGTATTAGAAAGCTCAGTTTGCTAACAAAGATCTAATTCAAAACCTTTGGTTTCATCAATTGCTTATAAATATAATTGTCAGAAGTGTGACAGCTTCTACATTGGTGAAACAAAAAGGCATTTGAAGACACGAATTCAAGAACATCTCTATGGACACTTACAATCCGAAATTTATATGCACTCAAAAATACATAAAGCATCAACATCTGACTTTAATATTTTATTAAAACACAAATGCACCAAGATCGCAGAATCAATTTATATTAAGGAAGAGAAACCTAATTTAAATACTAAATGTCATCAAAATCTTCACTTGTTTTAGTTTAATTAATTAATGATTTGTATACTTATATTTTACCACCAAATAATTTTTGACTGACGATGGTACAGTTAGTACCGAAAGTACTCTTAATTAAAATTTTTGTTGTTTCTTCATATTTTTTTTCAATTTTTGACACTTTGTTGGCATTATGTAATACAAAGAAACAGTTATGCAAGAGAAAAACTTTCGAAATTGCAAAAAAACGATATTGAAAAAAACAGGTTACAAATGAATCATTTCTTACAAATGACCAATATATATGTTAAAATTACAAATGACCAATATAAATAAAAATTCATTACAAGTGACCAATATAAATTTACATATATATATATATATATATATATATATATATATATATATATATATATATATATATATATGTATATATATGCATAGCCTTAGATATATTTGTGTAAATGATATCATATAATGCATACATCAATATTTTTATACACAGTAAATATCTTTATGCAGCAAAGTTTTTTATATACAGCATTTTCATCTCTAAGGATCTTGAGCATTACCTTTATAATTTCATTCAAAACTTAAAAATAGCTTACAAAAGTAAATTTTTTATGTTTAGAATTATCTTTATAAAAACAATATATATTAAATTGAGTTTAAAATAGTTAATGATCAAAATATGCAACTTAAATATATTATCTTGAATTTTTAAAATATGAATTTCAAATTTTTGATCTTTGTCAAACAAGATATTCTAACAAAATTTTTTTAAAACGCAATAAACTGACAGCAGTTGAGAATATTTCAATTAGAAACATTTGGATTATTTATTACACTTTGTTTGCTTAGAATGAAAAATTCATAATTTGAATAACGCAGTCAATGTTTTGTTCACTGCAAGATAAAATCAATTTATTTAATGTGAGTAATTCCAAGGGTAAATGTCAATTTTTATATTTATCTAGTTGATGCTACCAATATATATATATACATCAAGAAATATCTATGCCATGTTTTTGTAATGAAAATATTATTTCTCTATACGATGTCATTTTCAATAAAATGTAAATAATTTCTAATTGTTATCTTATCAATAACCTATATTTCACAGCAGAAAATTTGTGTCAACTATATATGTATTAAAATCTAAAAATCAAATAAATAACATTAGGCAAGATATAAAATAAAAGAATTACCAATCTGGTTTAAATATGAAAAGACTAATAAACTAACCTGTGAACATTTATAGCAGCAGGTATATAAATAATTAAAGATTTATAGAGCACGAACGCTGCGCAAATTTAGGTTCAAATAAGAAAATTAAATAAACATAGACATTTGTTGCCATAGCAATGCCAGAAGAGGGGGATTTACCTAAAAGAGAATTCGTAGTTTCTCAGCTATAAAAATTACCTAGCGAGTAAGAAATATGCTAATTTATTTTTGTTATCCAATCAAGAAAGCCTTGAGAACTTGTGCTTGAGTTTAACAGAGCAAGCTGGTGTTAGTTTCACGCGAAAGCAATGCTAAATTCTAGGGATAATAACACGCTGAAATTAGAACAAGCACATTGTTTAGCTTCAATTAGTAAGAAATGCTTAAAGAAAAAGGAAATCGTATTATTTCGCATCAACAGAAATGGGGACAACTGTATTTATTACTTAATTACAATTATCGTGACAAAAAACCAGACTCTCTTGTCATATCTTAAAAAACATCTAAGCTTAATAATCAACTTCAAAAATATCTCAGTAATTACATAAATTAAAAGTATTATATAAGATTGATAAAAATATAATTCAGAATTTTTTAAATTAGTCAAAAAGCAATTAGTACGTTTTTCTGAATGCTCACAAAAGTTGAATATAATCTTACATGATGTATGGTGAATGGCGCATCAGTTTTCAGAGTATATCGCTTAGATGTAGCATCAAAAGGCTCATGGCTTGCATGTGCAAGTTTGGGGGTTCATGGCCCCGCAAAGTTCAATAAATTAATCATAGCTTTACTCATATGAAATAGTTTTTTTAATATCACAGCCCTAGTATTTGATATATTTAATTAATACTATACAGCTTTGTATCCAGGATACCGGAAGGGAGAGGGGGGGCAAATGACCCAGCGTGATGCCTTCTCCGGCCTCTCTGTGTTGAACATTAATCTCATTAGTTTTTGATTATCCTTTAAGTCTAGTCCACATAAATCAGGCCATTTTTTCAAATCTCAAAATCAATTTCCGCAATAAAGTATATGTATTGCTTATGTAGATATCTAATATATGATGAACATCGATTTAAATTTCACATCGAAATAACATAGAGAAATATTATCAAGCCTAGCTACCCAATCAAAAATCCACGTCCTACCAAAATGTTAAAAAGAAATAAGGAAGGGTTCGCAATCACCTGACACCCACTACAGAACAAAAATCTCCGATATCTATATTTCAATGAATATTTTTTACAAAAAGTACGAAATAGAGAGCCACATCGGGGTATCCGATAAACCCGACCAGTTTTCGGGTTTCGGGTCGGGTTCGGGTACAAAGATTAGATTGATTATTAAGAACCTACTGATCTTAATCACCGTTTGATTTGAGAAAGATTCAATGAATTGCTGTTTCCTCCATCAGAAAATGATTAATGATAATGGTTATTTGATTGGACAGATATCCATAACCTCAAATCAAATTCAAAGATTCGGGTAGGATTCGAGTATTATAATTTCGAGTCGAGTCGGATTCGAGTATTATAATTTCGGGTCGGGTCAGGTTCGGGTAGTAAATATTCCAATCGGATTGGGTTCGGGTCCATATTTCCCTGATATGGTCACTCTCTAGAAGGAACATATTTTATGAAAATATTAAAACACCCATTGCTGCCCAAATTTGAAATTTCTTTCAATACACAAATGGAATAGAAATTGCATACTTAAGTAAGCATATTTAAAATGCCAATTACCCTGATAAAAAAATTAAAACTTTCTCAGGAATCTAGATATAATGTTTTGTAAACATACTTACTAGTTATTATATATTACAGACTATTCTGAAATTTAGCTAGTAACATTCATTTCATATTCATAATTCATTTTTCTTAAAGGACCAATTGAAAACAAGTCGGAAGCATGTGTTTTCAAACTGTCAGAGACTACTTGAGGCTTACTTAAAAAATGTGACGTACCTGCCAGGATAATGTCAATCTAAAACAAATAATTTTTTTAGAAAAACTACGCGCCATTATAATTCGATTCTTTATGTTTTCGTTGGAATACATATATTTTTTAAAGCAAAAATTTCATTTTGTTTTGTCTAGAACAACTAGTCTTATTAAATTTAAAAATAAATTAGCTATTGCACTGCTTGGGATTCTTCAAGTTAGAATATATTAGAATTTAAATTAAATATAATTAATACCTCGAGAAATGAATCCGATATCTTCTCCTCACATCCCAAAGTCAATTAATTGGTTGGTGTGATTATGTTGAATTTATTGAAGCTTTATAATTAGTCTTTACATATGGTGTGGTTTCTTACATTTACTCAGTAAATTGTCTTCTTTTTTTTGCAAATATAACTTTCTCAAAAACTTTTTTAATCTTAGCTAACAATTATCATCTTGCAAAAAACTATTATAAATTATTTTTTCTTGTTAAATGATTATGCAAATAAATTTGGTTTTGCACGTGATAAAGTCTTTCTGTCCATAATTTATGCGCATAATTTTCCTTCAATGACGTCTTAAATGCTTAAAGCAAAGTAGTTTTCTTAAACCTATAATGATTGATTAAAAGCCAAAGTGCTATGGTTTCTTGCAAAACTAGTACATTAAAACTGTTTTCCATGTAATAGAACAATATTTTTTTTAATCCATAAATTTAAAATTTAATATTGGAGCAGTATTATATTTTTTTTCATAAATTGGTATATCCTTAGTGGAATTCCAACCACCACTTTTTCATCAATCGACTCATTAGCTTCATACTATTTATGTGGAATAACTTACAGTTAACACACACGCAGCTCAAATTGTAAAATGAATTAAAAAATATAAATTACCATTGATTAATTATTTTAACATTCCTTTGTATATTATTAGAAAAATATCCAAATTCTGGTAATTTCTAAATAAATATTTTTACGTAAGCCAATATAATTACCTTGTTCATTGACTTAAAATATGCGGAATTAGAAAAGCTTTCCAATAAACATATAGCTACAAAATTCTTAATAATATGTCAATAATTTTAATGAATTTCTCAGAAAATAATTTTTGCTAGAATAATCTGAAATAGCCCAAAATAAATATATTTTAATTATACAATCAAAATTATAATGTTAATACTACCTGCAAATGGCATTGACTTGATAGTAAATATACATAAAACAGCAGTATGGGTAAATGTCAAAAAGCATCAAAAGTATATAATTTGGCGCATGTTGTTCATAAAAAAATCACTAGAAATTTCATAAAATTCTTCCTCAGTCGCCTTCCAGGAAACTTCCATATTTGAAGGTTGATGTTTGGCCACTCTTCCCTGCATTCTGTCCAAGCATGCGTAACAAAATTGACGTCAGGAATTTGCAGAAGGGGTACTAGGGCTCTTTCTTTTTTAGAAAAATAGTTTGGAAATATAATCATACCATGGAAGACTGACAGCAAATTTCCAAGCAAGATTGACAGATAATTAACTGAAAACATGTTGTCATCAACTTTGATGATATTGCATATTCTATTTTCTGAAAGCATCCGCAACCATTATATAATTTCTGCCACATTTAATTGCTGAGATTGTGAATTTGTGGTGAATTCTCTGTGATCGCTCCTAATGTACTTCAGACACCAAAAGAATATCTTGATTTTGCTCTCGTTTGAAGACAAAGGTTCTAATCCACGTAAAAGTTTTTCGATGTGTTTTTGAAATATAAGATTTTTTTGATAGAAATTCAACACCTTCTACTCATATGATAATATCATCTTAGAATTCTTATAATAATGCAGTTGTCTAGGTGATCAACTATGCACATCTTTCGCTTAAGCTATCTTGATGTTTTCCAGACATCAGTCTTCAATAGATAAAATAGTGCTTTATAATCTTTATAAGTAGATTTGCGAGGATATCCTCTTTTCTTGAATACCAAAATTGCTCAATCAAATTTATCTTAAACTGAGTTATTTTATAAAGCGCTCAACAAGACATCTTGGAACATTGGTGAATTGATTAATAGAGGCTAAGATAAACCCACCCCTATTTCTAGAAATCAATAATTTTCTGATTAATTGAGGAAGCTATCAGGGTGGGTAATATTTTAGGGGCAATTATAGTAAACGTCTTTGGCATTAAGTATATGATGAAATTAGTTTTAACAACTTATTCAGACATTTAAGTAAATATGATTTTAAAGTGGTTCCTCAATAGTTTTTTCCATCCCTGAGAAACCGCTGTTTGGATAACCTCCATAGAGGAAGCATTTAAGGACAATTTCATTGCTTTCAAATTATTTTCTATTATTGTACATAACCAATTATACATTAGTAACTATCTCAATTTCTACCGATGAAACCGTTTAAGATGAATCATTACATAGTGTCAATTTTCAGTTTTTACTTTTGGTGACCATGGGGTTGAGCTCCACTACCCACAAAGGCAATGATATTTATTTCAAACAATATACATCTTCCTTCTCTCAATACAAAGTATGAAAATCACAAAAACGAGGCAACAAAAGCACCTGCTGCACAAAACAGTATGCGATGTAGCAAGTTGCTTAAGTAGCTAATCAAATATTTAATATATTTAAAGAAGTAGATATAATTTATGAAACGCTTCGTTTTCTTTGATTATTGTTTATTATTTCATGAATATTCAAATTTAGAATTTTTAATTAAAAATACAGACTATAGATGTATACTGACAAAAAACTTCCATTTTCAAATGTAGGATAGCTAAAAGTCGCCCACATTGCAACGATTGTAAAATCCTGTAAGTTGTATGGCAAACCATTGAAATGATTTTTCGCCTTTTGCTTTTTTTCGAAGCACATGCAGTGGTGGAAAGTTTACAAAACAGAAAAAAATTTGTAATATTCCTCAATTGACTAATTTGATCTTTGATAGTAAGTCACCCTACCAATCCGTTTCTAGTAGGCCATATTCACTTCTTTTTATGTTGACAAAAATGATAAGAGTAGGATTTGAGCAATATACTGTAAGTACAAACGGAATGAAGGGGAACTTAGAAACACTTTAAAATTCAAGGCTACATTATATCTGAGTTTGATGCATGTCAAGCTTATACATGGTGCTACATATATAGTTGTTGCAGGAACACTCTTAATGTTATTTATGTATTTAGTAAAAATTCTAGTAAAAGTGTTAAGTGGAATTTTATAGTATTGGAAATTCCTCGCATTATTAATCAATTAAAAAATTACGTTTTGTTTAATTAGAGCATCGAAAGTCGCAACGTCGACGCTAGTTGGAAGAGAGATGGAATTATTATCAAATTCTTGTTAAAACACTGCATTACATTGCAATTAAAATTTTCTTAAATTTCTTATATGCGTCATGCATAGCTATAATGAAAATGGCGTTTTATATATAAATGACGTTGCAAAGAAGCCGATAAAATGTAAGTGAAATTTAACCTTGCTTCTGGAAAATTGACAAGGGTTAGCGGATTCGTAATCGAAAGCCGGAAAGGATTAGTTTCAGATTTTTGCAATCCCTCCGTTTTTACATTGATTTGGTATTGTTTTTTCGTTTTAGTCTTTACACATATGAGTTTTATAAGGCATTTACATTTCCACTAGAGAAAGGATTTCATTAATTTGAACGGAGCAAAAAGGTAAATGTGTTATCTTAAAATTTAATACTAAATGTTTGACCAAATTAGAGAATGACAATATGGATTTAGCATGGGCCCGAACCCGATCTTATTAAAATACTCACTAACCGAACCAGACCTGACCCGACCCGAAACGTAGATGTCTTGGCTCATTTCCTGATAGGGTAAGCATAGCCATTAATTGGTATTAATTAGCGCATTACATCTTTTTAAACTGGAGAGGTGAATAACATTCGTATCTTTTGTATCATTTAAACTATGTTTTGTACCCGAATCCAACCCGACCCAACCCGAAATGGGGTCGGGTTAGGTTGGGTACCCGAATTTCACTCAAAATTCAAGTAGTCTTAGCATCGTAAGCTGCATATTAATAAAGTTCTTGCTTTGATTGTTCATGTATCCCATAGGAAGGTTTTCCATAACAAACTTAACGCATTAAAAATATTGTTCAAAAACTAAACCATCAGATAAAAACCTTAGTTAATACGAGAAGCGTTTGACGTCATTTTGTACAGCAAACTTATGCCTGTATTCTGTGAAATTTTTAATGAAAATTCGACCTTATTTCACCCTAAGATTGACTAAGAGAAATTGCAATACGAACTTTAAGAAGCATTTTCTCGACATTGTAACTACGCTCCTCTGGGCCTCAGGTATTTTAAGGGCCGAAAATTGTTAAATTTCCAGCATGTTTCAAACTACATAGCTCAGATTATTTATGGAAATCAATGCAATATAGCGAAACTGTAAATTTTTAACGCATATAAATTGTGATTTTTGCAATTGAATGATTCATTAGTGAAGCCAGTCAATAGAGAAAAATTGAAATCGAAAAATGAATTGATTCAGTTTTAACAAACTGACAGAATTTTTAAATTGACACAAAGTGAAATGAAATATTTGCTTGGGACGTCTTTGATTAGGTTTTGAGGCAATGCCCACCAATAGATCTGCAATAAATTCTGCCTGTTTATTATGAAAACAAGAACAAACTACGTTATAATGACTGTTTCTCTGTTGCCACAATGAGGCGTTTTAAATTCAAATTTAAGTTTATGGCAACCGCCATTCAAGAGTATTTTGTATTGTACAATTGAATTTAACATCGTGTGTAATTAACTGAACACGTGATTAACAGAATTGTAAAATTGACTAACTGATTCATTCTGAAAGCTCTCTGCCATTCTCTATGAATACACATTTTAATACGAACGTTTGTTAAATATAATGCATTCTAAAAACATTCTTAATAAAAAACAAGCAATCCACTTCTTGTTGCTTTGTAATCCTTAAGATTTTCAATTCGATTTTGTAGAATTCGATTCTTTTTTATAGCAGTTGATAGAAATAAATATACATTCTTGTACTACTACAATGAACTTAGGTTTGCAAAAAAATAAAAGCCTCTTAGTATGACCATATGAGATTTTACGTTTGGTAAGCCTACATTTTTTTCTTGATTGTCATCTTAGTTACATAATCTTCATTCAACTGTCAATCATTGCTTCTCTATGAACAGAACTTTTCAAATCTGTTTTTGAATGCCTATCAATTTGATATCCTAGATAATATTTGTGAATTATGATAAATAAGTTCTATGCATAAATAATTAGCTAATCTTAAATTTGATCCGGATCTACTTTTATACATATTGAATATATTCGTTGTTGAATACTTCCTTTTTGCAATTTTTAGAATCATCGAACTTATTTAAGACAACTGCAGAAAGCTTCTTACTAAGAATTTCCCATTATTTTTTGAATCACCAGATTTGCATGAAATAAATATTTCATAATTTATTATATAAAAAATATATTTCAATCATAATTATTTATGTATAGAAATTTTACCAAAATTGAGTTGAGCAATATCCCTAAATTATAGTTCTATTAAATAAGGGAAGTGATCCAAATTCAATACGTTAACAAGTGAAAATCGAACTGTAAACAACACCGTCAACAAATGGCGTTTTACGTTAACATTACCGTAAAGCTATTGCCTAACTTGCACTCGGAATAAATACGCGAATAAATGTTAACGGGGAAGTTTACGTTAAATACCTGTTTTTTACGCAAAGGTTTACAGTATATTTAACGGATGATACATGTCTTATAAGTACTGATATAAATGCCTTTAATGCAACTAAAAATCTCCAATATGACATCGAAAATTTAACAAAATATTTCTCAAATAATCAATTGAAAGTAAATATTGAGAAAACACAATTTATAATATTCTCCCCTAAGTCAAACAGAAATCTCATCAAAAAACATAGAACTTAAATTAACTAATGTACCAATAAAGCAAAGCGAATCTATTAACTATTTAGGTGTTGAAATTGACAATAATTTAAACTTCGAACAATTCTTCATGACTAAAATTAAAAAAATGTCTTCTGGAGTTAGGTATCTTTATCATCTCAGAAATATTTCAAAAACGTACCACAAACTATTAATAAATGCACTCTGCCTTTCACACTTTCAATATTGCTCATTTCTCTTTACAAATATTAATTCAAAACATCGCATCCTCCTGTCTAAAACTTTTAATTGGTCCCTTAAAATACTCAATTTTGCACAAAAACATGACAATGCATCCGATTACCGATTAACATACAAAATACTATCTCCTTATTATCAAATTCAAGTGCATATGTTATCAATATTATTTAAATTCAAAATTGGTCAAGCCGCAATGTCGTTTTTAAAACAGTGTATTAAATTAAATGAACGGTCTCAAACATTTTTATGCGTGGATAAATATTTTAATAGTTTTCACAGCAACTAAATTATGGAATATCTTAAATAGAGAAATTAAATTTGAAAAAAATTACAAGAAATTCAGAAAGAAATTGCGAATATTCCCCTTTAATAGGCAGAGATTTACTAAGATATTTAATTAATCGTTTGCATTAATAATTGTGAGAAACATAGTCTCTAATGCGATTAAGTAGTTATGAATGAAAATTCGAAATCCCTACAGTTTTAAGTATGTATATATTTAGCATGCTACATATTTGGAAAATTGCCATTTTGCTTCTTAGAGAAAAATTTAGTTCTTTCGACTAACATTAATGCGTATATGTGTTTTAGTAAGTTTCTAAATCACGACTGTTAAAAAATTAAAATAAACTATGAGTTGGCAGGACTTTTAATGATAGTAGTTTTCTGTAATTAAGCCAAATATATCATTGAAATTTGAACTTTCTATTACAAAATTAATGTCAGGATTAAAATTCAATGGACAGGAAATTATTTTTTTTATATTTTCAACTGCGGATGAAGAAAATATAGAAAAACTAATTAAAACATTTCCAGAACCGTTAATGACGACTCTCTTAAGAATATTATTGCAAACATATTTTCATGAGGAAATAGTCTTTTGAATTTTTAAAATGCAAACGTGATAAATGTAAGCATTGGTTAGTTCACCAATAAAAGAAACGAAATTCATACAACAGTTATATACTTTTGGAAATCGTGTGCCTGAACCTATTCCAAATAACGATGGACATTATATATCATACCTTAATCTCAATCCATCTAATAATACAAAACTTGACGAACATATTTTATCAACAAGAATGCAGTGCCAAAAATTTGACAGGAACATATTGGTATCAAAACTCGGCGAAAAATGGCATCATTTAATGGTGCATTTGTAAGTTTTAAAGTTGAATTGAATTTATTGCGCATTNGTCTCTAATGCGATTAAGTAGTTATGAATGAAAATTCGAAATCCCTACAGTTTTAAGTATGTATATATTTAGCATGCTACATATTTGGAAAATTGCCTCTTTTGCTTCTTAGAGCTCTAAATGAAACCAAATTAATATAGATATTTTATGCATACAATTTTAATACGAGAAATATTTAATTTTTTCGAAAACATTAATGCTAACAGTGCATATATGTGTCTTAGTAAGTTTCTAAATCACGACTGTTAAAAAATTAAAATAAACTATGAGTTGGCAGGACTTTTAATGATAGTAGTTTTCTGTAATTAAGCCAAATATATCATTGAAATTTGAACTTTCTATTACAAAATTAATGTCAGGATTAAAATTCAATGGACAGGAAATTATTTTTTTTATATTTTCAACTGCGGATGAAGAAAATATAGAAAAACTAATTAAAACATTTCCAGAACCGTTAATGACGACTCTCTTAAGAATATTATTGCAAACATATTTTCATGAGGAAATAGTCTTTTGAATTTTTAAAATGCAAACGTGATAAATGTAAGCATTGGTTAGTTCACCAATAAAAGAAACGAAATTCATACAACAGTTATATACTTTTGGAAATCGTGTGCCTGAACCTATTCCAAATAACGATGGACATTATATATCATACCTTAATCTCAATCCATCTAATAATACAAAACTTGACGAACATATTTTATCAACAAGAATGCAGTGCCAAAAATTTGACAGGAACATATTGGTATCAAAACTCGGCGAAAAATGGCATCATTTAATGGTGCATTTGTAAGTTTTAAAGTTGAATTGAATTTATTGCGCATTGCTGCTTTTTTTTTATAAATTTCATACTAAATTGAATAATTTCATGAATTCATATATTTCTTATTTTGCTTTAATTTCATAACGCAAAATGTTTATTTGAATTATATATTTATCTTGAATACAAAAAACAATTAACACCTTAAAATATCGTGTTAACTCAAAGAGTGCCTTTTTAGTTTCTAAGCAATCTTACATTTTTTGTTATGACTTGCAAACTTACTAAGACCCATATATGCATTGCTAACTTCAATATTTTATACAAAAATTTAGACATTTCAGTCATTAACACTAGAAGTACCAGATATGTCAAAATTGACTCAAATTGAAATTTTGTTTAATTGCGTATGCATTCATTAAAAACAACAGCAGGTATACACACCTCCAAAATTATCGATAATCTATTTGAATTTGCATTAGTAAAGTTTTTTTCATTCTTTTACATAATTTTATTATTGAAATTCTACATTTAATATTAATCTCAAGGAGTAATGGTACTTCCAGTGTTAAAATTATATGCATAAAATATCTATAATAATTTGGTTTCATTTAGAGTTCTAAGAAGCAAAATTGCAATTTTGCAAATATGTAGCATGCTGAATATTTACATACTAAAAACTGTAGGGATTTCGAATTTTCATTCATAACTACTTAATCGCATTCGAGACTATATTTCTCAAAAATATATATACAATGTATTAATTAAATAGCTCAATAAATGTCTGCATACATTTATATGCATATATATGTTTGAAGGAATTTGCAGAATTGAAATGCGTCGGTCGCAAAGCTATCTGTAGTATTCAGCTGCAACGTGACGTCATAATAACCGTTAAATATTTTGTAGGCCTTTGTGTAAAAAACAGGCATTTAACGTAAACTTCACCGTTAACATTTATTCACGCATTTATTCCGAGTGCAAGTTAGGCAATTGCTTTACAGTCATGTTAATGTAAAACGCCATTTGTGGACGGTGTTGTTTAAGGTAACCTACGGCACCTGGTTTCATGGTTAAGCCTCAAAATTATAAAAATTTTTTTTTTACATTCTTGTTTCTCTAGTCTAGTTTTAAATATAAGGAAAAATTCTCTCTGTCATGAAGTAATACTTACAAAGGACTTTGTAAAACATTTTTTAAATCCTGTTTACCTTGAATAGATCAGGAGAAAAATGGATTCCAATTTTTACTATTTATTCAATATGCGACATCCATTTTGAATTTTTTTCATATTTTGAAGCAAGTTGGAAATTTTTTCTCAAAACTTTCTAAACTACATGAGAATGTCTAGCAATTATATGCAATCGATTTTTTTAAGCAGCCAACCATAAAAAAAAATTTTCAGGTGCCAAGGGTTACCTTAATGTTCGATTTTCACTTGTTAACGTATTGAATTTGGATCACTTCCCAAGTCAAGCTTTTCAATCTTATAAAAATTGCAATTCCTTTGAACATTCTTTTAAGGAACTTTGGTTTTTCAAATAGCCACTTCAGCTAGTGAACTATGCAAACTTTTACTAATTCGTGAGTTTAGATTGTCAACAATCAATATTTAATCTACTAGTATAGGAAACGTTTTTCAATTTGCAGAATTCAATCTCTTGTATACATGTCCTTAATCCATTCTTTACAATTGGCATTATTAAATATCGAGGGCCTTTTTCACTTAGCAACTGCATCAATGAAACAGTTTTCAGATATGACATCTGAAATCTAACCATGGTAGATCAGGTATCCTTTTGGTGATAGCATGGTATTGTCTAAGATAATCTCACTAAGTAATTTTCTGCATTGAAACAACGTATTGCATGCATTTATTTAGAATGTCACAAACTACTTCCTAAAGTTTCCAGTAAACGTTTATACATGTACTTAGTCTAGATAAATTTGAGAAGCGAAACATACTTTCCGAACTTATTTGTTTATCATAGCATAACTCTCAAACAATTTTATAACAAACCTCTCTTGCAACCAATTTGTGGTAAGAAAAATATCTACAAACTGTATAAATGGTGATATCCATATCCGGTACATATTTAACTTATATAAGTATTGACAGAATACTGTCTTCATTAACTGAAATTTCTTCTCAATTGGGGGACATTTCAATGTTACCCCTAAGCACTATATCACATACCAGTATATTGATAAATCAAGTTTTTGCCAGAACATTTTTACAAAACGAACAATTTAATATTTTCAACAAAAAATTTTAATTTTCATGTTTTGCAAACTTTTATTGCTAAAATATGGTCGCTTATGCTCAACTTATAACTTTTGTAATTCTACTTAACGAAACTCAAATCAAACCGGATGTTCTGGTTCAATACATCGCATGCGTGATGTAGACCAGCGTTGTAAGAGGATCGAACAAGTGGCACCCGCCCTTACGCATATAAAATTATTAACATCATGTTAATTATTTTGCAAACGCGTCACTTAAAAAATATACAATATGTATTTTCAAATATTTTTTGGAAAGGCTCTATGTCACTACACTATAAAGAAGCATCATTCAGGTTGGTCACAGCTAGAAAGTGGCATCGGGTATCCGATTAATCCCTACGCGATTTCCGGTATCGAGTGGGATTCGGGTACAAATATTAGATGATTAAAATATACTGATATTAATCATCGCTCGATTTGAGAAAGATCCAAGACCTTCAGTAATGAATTAATGCTTCCACTCTCGGAAAATCATTGATATTAATGATCACTTGATTTGACAGACATCAATAGCGTCAAATCAGTGTCAACGTTTCAGGTCGAGTCGGGTCGCGTTCGGGCATTAAATTTTAGGTTCGGGTTCGAATAGTGAGTAATCTATTAGGGTAGGGTTTGGGTCCATGTTTACCTCATATTGTCACTCTCTAATAACAGTTCATAGCTGCATGTCAATTTAAATTACTAGCTTCCGTTATTTGGTAAAGTAAGCATGATCCGACGCTATCCAATCATAATCTTAACACATCTACCCTTTAGCATATTTAAACCCAGCGATGTGACTAACGGGGCATGGCTCCTCCTGTTGGTTCACTTGGCCCCTTCTTCCCGGCATCCTGGATACAAAACTCCATAGTATTAATTCTAATATTTTGTAATTAAGTTAGAGTGAATATATTTTAGTTGAAATATATAAATACTAATGCCATTCTATTAAGAAATTCGATGAAAAGGTGCGAAACTATTCTAATGAGTAAAACGATGATTAATATATTGAGATTTTTGTGTTACAATGGCCCCCTAACTTGCAAATGCAAGTCACGGGCCCGTTTTAACCCACACGATCCGGTCAATCATATTTAGCTCAAAAACTAACCCAAACTTACCATGTTTCGGTTTGGTCAAACCCGTTTACAGTTCTGATGCAGACATATAGAGTTTGCCAAAGATAAGGTTGCACGTCAGTAAGTAAAATTTTTGCTGCATTTTATAATCAATTTGATATGCAAGCTTGATTGTATTGACTAAGCACCTAAGTAACTTTAGAGAACTAGAAGTAGATATGAATAAACATTCATATATTTAAATAGAACGATAAATAGAGATGGTGACAAATTGCTTACTACATCCTACTAGCTTGTTCATATCCAGTATGAGTCTAGCAGAAAATACAGATCGTTACCCCAATGCAAAGATAGAAACAACTTAACAACTTAACGATATATACAACTTGGGGAACAAAAATATACCACAAGTGAAAATTTCATATACAATATAAGGCTACCTTAGTCTTCCTAAGTCTGAGAAACTTGCTAACACGCCCGCAGTTTCTAAAACACTGACTTCAGATTTCACACTACAATGTTTTGATTTACTTTATTAATAATTTATGTTTTTTTAATGAATTAATTAACTTCAATCTCACTTTATCATTCGGTAGACATCTTCCAAAAATCAATCACCTCAACCTGGAAGAATTCTTCAAAGCAGCACATTCATTCCAGCACAGTCTACATCAATAATCTAAAACAGTATCTTGAAGTATGTATGTTCTCACAATATGTCTCTATTTAGAAAGGTGATAAGCCACTCATAATCTTGTCATGGCTTTTATCAACCTACTCACAAGCCCCAAAATTATCCAAAAACGCACATCAACGCCGTCATCGTAACCACAGCACAGGTCTTAGGGAAGTGATCCAAATTCAATATGTTAACAAGTGAAAATGCAACCGTAAACAACCATTCTAGCTTCAAATGGCTGCATACGCTTAATAAATTGATTTGCATAGATATATTTGAAGAAATGTGCAGAACCTAAATGTGTCAAAGTTATTTGTAAACATTTGCGGAAAAAACACGCCTTTAACGTAAACTTCATCTTTAGCGAATTAATTTTGAGTGTAAGTTAACGATTTGGTTTACGGTCATGTTAACGTAAAACACCATTTGTTAACGGTATTTTCAACGTATTGAATTTGGATCACTTCCCTTTAGTGACGTACTCAGCTCTGCCAATATCAAGCAATTTCAACTAAACATCAATCATCTCGTATTTCTAATCCATAAAAAATCATCTACGTCCTAGAAATTACTCCAGTCTTTAAGTACAAAAAATTTATCTCATCGTTAGATTAATGAAAACTTGTGGCGACTCTCTGCTAAGAGATTTAATATTATTTCTGTTTTCAAACGCTTTCTTCATTCACCATAATATACCAACTCCAACCTTTTCCTTCTTGATGGAATCTCATCAAAAAATTGCTCATTTCCCTTTAGCCTTAAAATGGATTTTCAACCTCTCACTTTTCATTTAAAGTTCCGGATGTCGCATATCAAAAAAGCTCTCCTTCTGACGTTTTTTTATGTGTACGACAATCGAATTACAAAAAACCGCTAAACTTCCTTATACTGTATATTATTTAATAATACATATTATGATACAAAATACATTTACATATATATATATATATATATATATGTTACAAAAAACATATTCACAGGCATCAAAACATCCGTTTTTAACATGTACAGATACCCAAATATTTTTATTATTTAAGATTAATTCTCTCAGAAGTTCAAGAAAAAATGAAAACAGAAAAAATTGCTGCCATAATTATAAATCAGATCATCGAGTTACAAAATGGCACGGGGTGACCCATGCGAGCTTGATTATAAAAATTTTTCTAGCATTTTTTGCTAAAAGCATGCTTGCATATACACTGAAGGGAAGGAGCACATCCCTCTAGTCTTCACAGACCAGGCCAGGAAACGGGCCAAACTTTATGGACCCGACCTAAATGACATGTAGATCGGACTAAACCCGACCCAACCCGACTACACGAAATCAAACAAAGTTATATGTACTTTGAGACATAACCCGCTAGCAAGTAGAAGGAAACATATTTGCCTTGTTATATTTTGTTTTCATGCCAAAACCGTTCAATTGTTTAATTTAACCTAAAACCTATCCATGTAGCCAACAATTAACATCAACATCAATTATTTAGAGAAAAAACCATTCAACCTGCGTGTAGGATTGACCAGTTTTCACCACTGTCACTGATATTGTAAAGACGAAAATTGAAGACAAATTTCTAGTATCCTGCATAATTTAGTGTGTTAAGCAAAAAAGCAATCATAATACATTTTAATGTTTAACTTCAGGTAAATTTTTTAGAGTTTAAAATATCAGTCTGTAAAAATATCTTCTATTTGCACAAATACTTTCTATTAAGTATAACTAACGTTACTGCATTCAATTTTAAATGTTTGTACTGCTTTAAAGGGCTAAGTTATGGACATTCGAATAATAATTAAATGTATCCCTCTACAATCTCTAATTAGACTTGTCACAGATTAACTGAATTAGCTTTTTAACAAACAACAGAGACATTTTGTTTATCAAAAAGAAAACTTCATTTAGAGAATTTGCACTTGAAAACTTTAGATATTTAAAAAATGGTTATTAAGCTTTAATGCTTGTGTTGTTCTGATGTTGAAAAGCGTGCTCAAATTGGTAATAGTTTTGGTTTTAAATTTTAAGAATTTATTTATATAAATTAATTAAACTAACTTAGGCATTCATGACTTCAATCCATTGAAAAAATGATTAAGGTTATTCAAAGAACACAATTTTAGGCACAATGTATACACTATGCTATCCATAATTTTTTAAAACAGTTTTTAGTCGTTATGTTACAATGTTATTGAATTGCAAATCCTAGCTATCACCATTTTGCACCTTTGATTAAACTACCAAGTCATTCAGTACTCAAATGAAATATTTGCATTATCTGTAGATTAAATTTTTTTAAGAACTATTTGCTTGGAGCAAGGCCTCAATATTTGTAAACAATTGTAAAAAAATATTCTATTTTATTTGATGACGTTTTTCTTTACTTTCATACATCATTTTACTAGCAGTCGATGAAAATATATTTAGTTGAAGTCATGTAAATTTTGTACGTAGTCATACTTTGATTTTTCTAAAATAAACTTATTTGATCAATTTCCAAAATTACTTTTCAATTAAACATTATTTTTTTGAAATAAATTTCAAATTTTCATTGAGATGAATTATGTAGTTAGTTTTCTAATTGTAAGCAGTGTACTTAAAATTGCAAACGTGTAGGGTCCACCCGAAATCCGGTCAAACTGGATCACTGTTTTGAGCTAAATATATTTGTCCGGTAAAGTCACATATGTTAATTAAGGTTATCATTGGGTGGGGTTATGTAGGCCACTTTAAACAAAAGTTATGGGTGACTTATTTTAGTAGAAAACCTATACTTTTTTAGTAGACTCAATAACATTGAAAATGAACATGCAACCGTGAGTTGTGTCCAAACAAAATGATACAAATTTATACAGGAGTGGAATAGGGCAATAGGCAGGGCTTTGCAATAAATATTTGAAAATGTCTAGAGTGTATTTTTTTCTTGAAACATGATACAATAGCAAATAATGTGTTTGTCAGTACAAAATATTCTCAACAGAAAGTGAGTGTCATACCAGTTTTAGAGGCCTCACCAATACATAGAGTATCATTCGTAACTTTTGGGAAATTAATTTTTCTGAAAATCAGATGAACATTCAATGAAATGTAATTTTTTAGAGTCATTTATTTATACGTATGGCCGAGTTGCGTAAGAAGTAATTTTATATGACTTGGGTCTGAGTGTACAGGTGATGATATATTTGCAGTTCATTAATTTTATTTGTGCCGTAGTTATTTTTCTATAGGTTCTTATCTCCATTACTGTATGCTGCCAGGGCACACGCAGGATTTTCTAATGGGGGGCAAATCTTAGAAATGACCAAAAGCTGGGCAAAGCCCCTCAAAATTTTTTAAAAATATAGAGAAAATAGACCAGTGAAAATGCATTTCACTGCACTAGATTTTAAATTTTTATATTTTTTTTACAGAAAATTTAGCTAATCAATTAAAATTTAAAGACCTGACGAGGGGATGAAATAATTCCAGTTCATTAATTTCATTTATGCCATAGTTATTCTCTTATTGGTCTTAACTTCTTTACTGCTTAACTAGTGCGCAGACTACTGCTTGTAGTGGAACTATATTTGCAACTATGTGAATAGTACAAATGTTTACTAAAATTTCAAATAATATTTACATAGAAATACAGCGTGTTCCAAAAGTCATGGGAACCTTGTAAGTCCTCAAATTTACTGAGCCATCAATAACAGCAAAATGTCTGTGATGGAATTTAAACCCAAATGAATGAAGAATTTTTGCAAGGCTCTTGATATTTTCATTATTTTTAGAAAAGGCGTTTTGTGTGCTTGAATTTGCGAGCGTGTAATCATGGAGACTTACTCAATGATTATTCCACAGAAAATTTGGAAAAGAGAAACAGAAAGAAGTCTCTTGTGAAGGAGCATAAACCTCATATGACCAACGGATCTCCCTTAAAGCATTTTTTAACATTCTATTTAAAACTTTTGGATCACCTGAAGATGTGCCCCCAAAGCTTTGACGGGGGCATATCTTCACGTTAGGGTTAGGGTTTGGGTTAGGGTTAGGGTTAGGTTTTCTTCAGGCGGGAAAAGTTAGGGGGAATATCTTCAGGTGGAAAATCTAGTTGGGAGCCCTAGTTTGAAAACTTGGATAATCTTGGAAAGTTCTTAAATAAATCTTGAATCTTGGATTTCTTGCAAAGATCTTCCAAGTTTCTTAAAAGAACTTAATAAGAAATATATTCTTGGATTTCTTGTAAAGATCTTCCAAGTTTCTTAAAAGAACTT
>CABFPE010000266.1:302195-316688 GCA_900660155.1 Hofstenia miamia
GATATATATATATATATATATATATATATATACATCAGTGGAGTAACCAATGGGTAGCCTTGATTAGCTAGGCTACAAGTGAAATAATATAAAGCGATCCAAACTTTATTACAAAATAAAACGCATACCTATTTCCTTATATGCGCAAGATTTTTTATTTTTACAATATTCATTTTGTCAAATATAAGATTAATTAATACTTTTTCATGAATTTTACATGTAAATTGCATATACTTCAGACAAAAGAGTAAGTTCTTGCACAAATCTTTATCACTGCCCAATCCCATAGATGTGTCAATATTAAAGGCTTTTAATATTTCTTGACATTTTTAGATAAAATTGATTAAAATGTGGACAAATGTATGCGTTACATTAGAATAACTCTAGTAGAAATAAGGTTAAATTGCAACATACATTGCAAAATTACAATTTCGATTTTTTTTTAGTAGAGAATTCCATTTCTATTTTTTAAATATGTTTGGAATATTAAGCAAATCAACTAGAACTTGATCTTACAATCCCTGGAAGATTATATTAATAGTGTTTGCAATAAAATTATAAAATTTTAGGTGTTCTTAGAATTCATAAAACTCGTTGAACTCCGAATACTGAGGAATTAAAAGTGAACGACTAAGTAGTTTTGCACGTGAATTAATATTTATACGAATGTATAATATGTTAATATCAGAACCTTTACGAGCCAGCCCAGGCATCAAAAACTCAAATCTCTAATTTGTTGTTTACTGCGGTAAAGAGTATAATTGGCTAAAAATAATAAGTTGTTTCTGACGCCTTGTGAAAACTTCAAAAATGGACTCAGAATGCCGATGCAAGCGTGGGGGTGTCATATTTGCGGATCAAGGTGTCTTTTTGCAGTGTTGTTATGGATGAAATTATTGGAGTAATATACCCGATGGAGACTCACCCAAAGGTCGCAGAATTTTAAAAAATGCTGCATTCGATTTCTGACGAAGTATCTAACACAATTATGCACTACTTTTTGGTTTTTCTTGGATACCGCAGTAACGAGTAGAAATTTCAGTTAAAAATTACTTTTTTACTGGGCCTGGACCGTAAAGTCGCTGTTATCAGCATTTGGTTGAATCATATTAGCTACTGTTCATGTTATTCTACCACAAAATGTCGAGGAAAAAATATTTCGCTATTGGGATTCTAATAACCTTGTTAATGTTTTCTTGTTTTCAGCTTTCCTTTAATTGGAAAACGTTGATTATCAGGTTGACGTAGTATTTGAACTTTTCTTGGGAAATAATGAANCCAAAAAAATAAAAAGCGTTTGTTTTGTCGGAAAGTGACTATATAAGCAGTGTAAATCGCTAATGTCAAATGAACATTATCAAAAAATGCAATGCCAACATTTGTGAAAAAGATGACCTCATTTAAAAAAGAAAATTGATATCTCATGTCAAGTTATTGGAGTTTTCGATCTCACTGTGATGTGTTGAAAATTTGGTTTACATTCGTTGATTATAAATTTAATTATTTATCAGAACCTTTACGAGCCAGCCCAGGCATCAAAAACTGAAATCTCTAATTTGTTGTTTACTGCGGTAAAGAGTATAATTGGCTAAAAATAATAAGTTGTTTCTGACGCCTTGTGAAAACTTCAAAAATGGACTCAGAATGCCGATGCAAGCTTGGGGGTGTCATATTTGCGGATCAAGGTGTCTTTTTGCAATGTTGTTATGGATGAAATTATTGGAGTAATATACCCGATGGAGACTCACCCAAAGGTCGCAGAATTTTAAAAAATGCTGCATTCGATTTCTGACGAAGTATCTAACACAATTATGCACTACTTTTTGCTTTTTCTTGGATACCGCAGTAACGAGTAGAAATTTCAGTTAAAAATTACTCTTTTACCGGGCCTAACCTGTAAAGTTGCTGATATATTCTCATGAATCATATACAGTGTCGAACAAATTAATTCAACCACTAATAATATTTACTGATTGTTAGCAAGAGCAGTTAATTATAGCACATTTACTAAAAATACCGGCTAACATTCATAGGAAGTGATTACTTGAACACTGAAAATGAAGATAATATCTTGTTGATCCGCTTCTAGCATTTGCGAGAGCCCTTACCCTCTATTGGGGCTAAAGGCCCCCCCCCCTCTTTCAGTACTAATGGCACCCCAGTACATCATTTTCAAGCCGAATTGGTTGGCATTGAGTTTGGAACCACCTGTTGCAAATGAGGGCGTGCATTACTACTATTAATAGGGTTTAGTATGTTTAGTGCTTGGCAAATGCACCTTTAATAATAATTCATTGCAATCAAAATATTTGCAAATATATAAATGTTACTGTTTAAAGCACGTGTAAGAAATAACCTTTTTAGACACAAGATGGCATTAAAATTCTATATATTTTAATACTCTATTTAACTTCATTACTTATTTTGTAAAATTTAAGCAAAATAATACAAGAAAAAGTAATGGGATAATTCAATTTCGAAGATTATAACTGAACATGTTGCTAACACATATTAACATTTATTGCCAAACAGTGCATCAATCCCAGGATTCTTGAACTCGTAAGCATACTAGCATATTTGCTGGATTAGAAATCACATATATTATATAAATGCGAAAATAACCTTACTTAAGTTAAAGAATAAGTATTCCGAAATACGAAAGTAAAGTGATGTTTACTACAATTTTCAGCTAAAGTTTGAATTTGCGCCCTTGAGCTTGCTTAAGTCACCGTATTGGTTAAAATGTATACACTTTTTTAAGTATTGAGTTTTATAAAAATTTTCTAGTGCACATCTATGAAAGTCAAGTTACTTAATTCTATGATTATTTTAAAAACAAATTTGGACTTTTATTAATAGTGCTTAAATACTTTTTTCTCTATTTTCTTAGTTTCAATATATTCTGATTTTCCCTTTTTGGTTCTACATTAAGGATGTATCCACCTTATTTTTGAAAATTACTTCAGCGTCCTCAATAATAGACATAAAGCATCGACTGAGGTATTTTATTTTCATTTACCTCAATGAAGAATTATTGTAATTGTAATTACCACTGAAATTCTGGCAAATAGTTTGAAGCAATAAATGATGGTAATTCAAACTTAATAAAAAATTCCCTTTGAGGTTTAGACAAATTAGTACAGAGACTAGGTTTGATATGCTTAATGAACTTAAAATTTATGTATCTGTCTACATGTACAGCGGCATTTCAAATAATTTGAAAGTATCTACACAGCAAAAGAATCTCTGCATCAAAATATAAACACAGATTTACAGTTTTCTAGACTTACAGAACAGATAGTTATAAGTACTCCTAGCACA
Source organism: Hofstenia miamia (assembly GCA_900660155.1). Classification (NCBI taxonomy): domain Eukaryota; kingdom Metazoa; phylum Xenacoelomorpha; order Acoela; family Hofsteniidae; genus Hofstenia; species Hofstenia miamia. The sequence goes on from CABFPE010000266.1 coordinate 305,517, forward strand.
TACTAATGAAACACAAGATTTACAATTTGATCTATCTATGCATTAATTGCAAATGCATTTTTAGTCTTGTTTTCACCATATTAATTACGTTTAATTCTTTTGTAATATCCTCTACCAGGCTTTATCACTGTTGATTCACTGTTACCTTGTAACATTGACTGTGTTATTGCGGGTAAGGATTTACTAAATGTTACTGCTTGCTTAGTTTCTTCTATTACATTACGTAACCACAATTAACTATTCACTTTTTAAGTGACGAACCAAAGCGGTAACCTCTGCATCGATCTTTCAGTGGGCATCTGCCCGAAGCGGATCTCCACATCCAATTTCGCCGTTCCTTCCAATGCTTGAGTGCCACTTCTCAGCTAAATCAAGATAGCTTATGTGTACCCTACATTAGCTCGGTGCTTACTCAAGGCATGACACAACCCGACTTAATCTCTACTGTGTGAAAGTGTTATATCTATTTGCAACCGGAAACTGTCACTAGTTGTTCATTCAATATTACATGTAGCCATTACCGAAATATATTGGCTTTATTAAATAAACAAATATCGAACAACTTCCTAACTTACATTTATAATTACTACATGTAAGATCATTATCGGTCGATTATAGGTCACTTAATTTGGATCTGAAAATATACTAATATAATCCCTAAGGTTTGGTTATCCAACCATTTGTTGAAGGTTAATTATCTAATACATGTAGTTGGAAATGCTAGTCGGCTAATCGAGAGAAAAACCCCTATACCTACATTAAGTGCACTTTCGTGATCTGGCACAGAGACCCTTGAATCGTTCCCTGTGATGGATCCAGACCACTACTGAACACCGCTCGATTAGCTCGACATTGTATTAATAATCAAACCGTTAATAAGATGAAATAATAAGAATTCTAAGTAAAATTCTTTATCAATGCTTACAATAGTTTTAATCTGCCAAGATGGCGGCTAAAAATAATGTAAGCAACAATTTGTCGAAAACGTTTTATAGACAGATACAATTATCTCTTTTTCGACACATGTTATTTTCTTGGTTGCAATATACAAAATCAAACTGAAATAATCACACTTGATTTAACCATAATATTTTTAATCACTTCTTTTCGATCTTAGTTCTTCNTGCGACGTTTTGCAGCTTATTTCTGTTTTATTATTGGATGATGCTACACTTTCATTAAGGACACTCGTTCAACACTTAAAATGATATCACTTCAGGTAGTGATGATATTGCTGATGCAGGTGTTACCGGAACCACTGAAGCTTCTCTAATGTGTAATATTCAAGAAATGCTCCAAATATCAGATAGCTCAAAATAGGTTCTTATCTTGCTACATTTCGGATGATGAAGACTTAGACTGCTGATGAAAAATTCCAATAGCCTCTGCAAAATGTGATCAAAAGAGGCACAACAAGATAATAACACAAATTGCTTTGAATATCGAATAATGATGGCGAAATTGTCAAGTCAGCATTTTTGGGACGAAAAGAATAAATACGAATTTTTCCATTCTGCACAAAAGAGATGCATACCAATACTAATGAAATCATGCATCTAGCTGCAAAATCAAATGCTCATGACAATTTGGCACATATATTGTAATATCAATACAATAATTGAATTGACATAACCTTTTCCCAAAATCTTGGAGAATCAATCGAGTTCCTGCCTAAAGTTCCTATGTTGTTGAATATAGTTTGTAGTGACCGATACTGTTTTTAATTTGTCAATTAAATTTGCCAATAATGGGTTAGCTATTGTCATTCCATCACATAAACAATTGGAAATATCTTTCAAACTTTTAGATTTAATTCTTATGCTTTTGTTCACTATGTCTTAATTGGAATTTGACAAATGCCAATTACGTATTGATTACGACGAATTTACAATTGATTAATTCCAATTAGTATTTACTACCCTGAAAATACCCTAATGATAACTTCTGAAATCAGGTCATGCATAATTCTATATTAAAAGTTAAAAAATTTCGGATTTTGTAATACATTAAATATTAATATCATGGAAACTAATCAGTTGTGAAATTAATTTCCGATAGAGAATGTGCGAGTAAAGATTGGCAGATAATCTAATTTGAACTAGATCAAGTTAACCTAATTGCGGAAATTTAATTGCGAATCTCAAACTTGGAGATTTTTGTTTTTCACAGTGTGCAGCAATTTTTAAGTAAAACGCTTAAATTTAAAGGAAACAGAACAGAATAATATATTATCAACAACGTCTAAAAGATGACTTCTGCCAACGCGAGAGGAGAGAATCGCTAGTATTTCCAATTGTTATCAGCAGTTGTGATTGGCTGAAAAAAGCAACCTGTGGCATTCTTGGGGCAAAAACATTAGACGATACTGAATTTCCAATACTAATTCCCTTAAAAACCGTTTTATTTTAATGCGCTCTCCAATCCCCATAGTAACAAACATGAGTTGTTACGAAGAGCTGTAACCCTAGGAAGCGAGTTGCACTAAATTTGAATTTCGTTGGAATTTGGAAATTGTACCTATCGAAGGAGCATCCAACTTAATAATCCATTTTTACTTTGGAATGTAATATCCACATTAAAGCTTTTTTCTGCATTTCGGAAAAGGTATGATTCACAAAATATACTCAATTATACATTTTAATGTTACAAGGTATTGCACATTTCGGCCACAATACGTATATGAAATTTTATACATATAGTTGTTTATTGATTAACTCCCATAATTTATAGATGCTATTGATTTTCTTAAAATATAGCTCATTACTTCATTACAATGCATAGAAAAAATAGTGATTGAATTGATTAAATTCAATGATGCATATGTAGTAATGGTTTATGTCATTGGGGAGATTTGTTTGGAAAAATTAAGATAGAATTTAGCAATTGCAAAATTAATAATTAAATATAGTTGCTATAATATACATGTATATGTATATATATATATATATATATATTCTATCAAGATATATTAGCCATCGCACTTGATAACATTACTCTTGCTTCTTAGCCTTAATTCGAAATGCCTTCCCTAACGCTCAAAGCTAATACTTAATGTAGCCGAAATTTTGTAGATTTTGTCGTCCAATGTAAAACATTCTCCATTTCTGACTTGGCTTTGATCAAAATTTTCAAACTTGTTTACTCAGCTTGTGTATTTCAAGCAGACAGATATTTCTCTTATTAATATTTAATTACCAAGTTCCTAGACAAAAAATTATGTAAACCTACTAGATTTGCAGGCCTTGAATAAGCCAAAATGTGATTGGTAGAATCTAACACTTTTTTTAGTGTTGGTGTAGTACAAGCTTACATTAAATATTTAAAACAAATGAGATTGATGAACTTTTGTGGAACTTAGACAGTTTGTTTATAAGGAAGTATTACAACATAGTTTGGAAATCAAAATCCTTACACGTTTCATGAAACCATGAATGTTTTTTATAATTCAATATAGGCCTATAATGGAACATAAATATTGAAAGCGACACAGTGTCTCTCTCTTTTTATAAGCATTTGTTCGTATATTTTTATATGTATGTATATGTATACATATTTATATGTATAGATATATATATTTTTATTGATTTTTAATTCCAAAATATATAAATTTATGTATACATATATATATATGTATATGTATATATAGTTATACTGACCACTGTGGACAAAACTGGGCCTTCATGTGACCGATGTGTACAACCAAATTTTGATGATGACCGCTCTGCACAAAAGGTCTGAAAGGACCATAAATTTTTGGTCCAGGTGCAAATTTCATTTAAATTATTGGTCCCAAATCCACAAAAAGACATATCCCAGTAAATATTCTTATCCCATCATGTTTACCTTTGATTCCATGGGTCGACGAAATTTTTTATTTCAACCTCTGTGTACGTTGTCCGTGCCTATACCGATATGAATATATTTTCACAATATATATACGAAGGTTTAATAAAGTAAATAAAAAAGTAATTGCTTAATGTAATTCATAAAATAGCAGTTGAAGGAATGCGATTGATATTTTTATTCATGATTTCTATTGAAAAATAACCTAATCTAAATGATCTTATTTATCAAATATGATATTTTAAGAGTGTTTTAACATAAAATTTGCATATTTTAAGATTTTTTACATAAGTTAAATCCTTTTCATAGAAGCATACGATGTTTCGAATTTAGGTCCGTTAAAATGAGACAAGCAGAAAAGATGTATCAGTTTATTATAATATTTGCTTAATATTACATTGCATAAGTGATAAAGATATCTAATGCCTGCAGTCATTTTTTGAATCTTATTCAACAGAAATTTTTTAAATGTTAATTCATTATCTATCTCCACTCCTAAATAGCTGACTGATTCACTTTGCTTTATTGACTCATTATTTATTTTTTGTTCTATACTATTTATTAGATTTCTTTGTGCCTTCGGTGAAAAAACTATAAATTGAGTTTTTTCAATATTTAGTTTCAGTTGATTATTAGTAAAATAATTGTTTAATTTTTCTATATCTGTTTGGAGGTTTTTTGTAGCATCAAAAGCATTTTTTGATGTTTTATTATATCATTTACAAAAATGGCAAATAAAATAGGGCCAAGTACAGTACCATATTGAAAAGTTTTTCAGTTTTCCCTGCTCGACATTTGACCTTAATTCTGCAGTTTATTGTACTTCAAATCAATGAACACTAACATGCTTGCTATTGCGCAAACAACATGAAGTCTGACGAAATTCAAATATACAAATGACCACCAAGTGCTCTCATTGGTTGAATACATCTCTCGAGCATCTTAAGTTACACATAATGAAGCTACCTATTGAAATTACGTCACCATTAAATGCAAGTTTGAAAATTTCTTCTATCATTATGGCATTACAAATATTTGCAAGAAAACAACATTAAAGTCAATCCATAAAAAATAGAGAAATTGTATTTATGAATAATGAACATATATTTTCCAATACTTGGATGTGCTATTGACTTGAAATTCATAATTAATTAACAATTATTATTTTAAGAAAATTTTTAACTTGAAAAGTAAAGATAGCAATTTTCAAATATCAAAAATAGAAATTATTACCAAGTAATCAGAAAGCAGCAGATTAGAAAATGCAGCCACTATGTTTGAAAATCTCAACTCTTCTTGGCAACTAAGGAAACTTTACTAAAATTCTCAAATCTACTTACTGACAGATATCAACCTAGAAAACAGTAAACAAATTTACAACTAAAGCCAAGATGCAGAAATTGCTTGCTTACTAGTAATGTGCTGGTACGGAAATACCCGCTAGTACCCGTTTAAAGAGCACGTACCCGAATTTGCGGACGGGTATTACTTAGGCAAAATTTTTAACAAAACCATTACTTTTAAAGAAAATATTGAAAAAGTTAAGATATAATTAAAGACTTCGGCGGTATACCGTTATCGTTCCCTTACTGCCGGTATTTATTTCTGAAAATACCGCACCGTTATCGCCGGTATAATTTTTTAGTAAAACTGCATTTTTAGAGTCAAGGCTAAGAACGCTGCCTAGGAGAAACTCCAGTCAAAGGGAGTGAAAATGGTGACTGACCAACAGGAAAGACTTTCAAGTGACCACACAACCAAACGGGCGTTTCCAAAGTATAATTTCCATTTTTTGAATTTTCAATAAAGTTTTTCCGGACCCTATTTTTTTGACGAAAAGCCGTTTTAATAAATTTCTGTGAAATACCTTATACAGTACCGGTGCCGGCGGTATTCAAACATACCGTACCGCTACCGTACCATCTGTAAAAATCGCATACCACCGATGTCTAATAAGTAATGTTCAACAGTTCATTAAATATTTTTAAGTTATTTAATTACAGCAAACAACAATTCATTCTCGAGTACGGATAGAAAGTGTTGCGGACGGGTAAGAAGTAATTTTTGCCGGGTGGGTGCGACATTAAAAATGCTCTATGCTCGCATCACTATTGCTTATTCATGCCAACATGCTAATCATCTGCCAAATTTCCTGAATTGCTTAAGAACTTTCGTTGTGCTTTATTCCAAAATCCAATTCATTTAGTATCAATATTTAGCCCTAAAAAAGTTTTTAAAAACAAATTTTCCATCAAAACAATTCGCTTAACGGAAAGTTAACCCATTTTTTTCTAAACATCCCACCAAAACATTGTCAACATCCCACGAAGATTTTGTAAAAATATACTCTAATGAGTCAATAGCTTACAGGATAGAAGGTCCCAGTAGAGTTCCGCATTATCACAAAAATCCTATTTGGGCGACGTGTGGTACCATGCCGTTCAAAATTTGTTGTCTCGGTACTGTAAATCCTATTACCCGCAGCCGGAAGCTCAAATCTCGCAATAAGAGAGCGCCTGCAAACATGTGTTTGCACATTAAAGACAAAGTACTTTAGTCAATAAGTAATTACGACAATGTGTGATTCTGATTAAAAATAACAGAAAAGTAATAAAACTTTTATTGAATTCCCGGAACCATTAAGGGTTTTTAAGGAAATACCGGTCCCTTACCGTGACAGTAACGACAACACGTTTTTTTAATCGGGTAACTTACCGAGGGGAACGGTTTCGAGAAAAGGACTGATATGGTACCCTACCGTAGACCTTTAGGACCCAGTCTGCTTCCAGCCTTTATAATAAAATAAATGGAATCCAATTGACTTTAGTTTTAATTTATTGAGAATTACAAAACATAATTTACAAAATAGCATTTTTAATGATGCAAATACTTATTTGCTGTCGTTGCTCTCATTTCATCCCGACGTCATTTGAGAATCCGTATATACGTTGCTATACTCGAAATAGCACTGGAACATTAGTTCAATTGAATTGACTGATCAGCTAGATCCTTTTATTAAATTCACTTAAATATAAATTCCTATAGAAAAAACCTTAGTGCTTAAATCGAAAACATTAAATTAAAGAGTTATTTACAATTTCAAATCTCTTTCACTAACAATTGAAAATAGTGCCTAATTGCCTTTAATGAGGATAACGCTGCGCTTTTAGATGTTGCGGCTTTGGGAGTTTGGACGATTGGGCGCCATCCATTATATATTTTACGCAGACGACACTGCATTAGTAAAATATGATGCTAACAAAAATTCAAAATATAGTTGATGAATTGCTCCATGTGCTTTAATTAAAATTTAAACAGCCCAGTAGTTATAGCCAGAAATTTTAACTTGACGATAAATCAGCATAAATATTAATAATTCAGTAAAAGTTCAAAAATAACTAATTGATGACCTCCTAAAAATAAATAAAATTTGAAAATTGGTTTTTTATATTTTTAAAAATAATATTCAGTTATTTTTGAAATCTTTCAAATAAATTAACCACTGAAAACACTTTCAAGGTTCATATATTGTTTGTTGGTGTCATTAATTTTTCATCAAAATATATAAAATTTTAATTTAAATTTATATTTTATTTGTAGATAACGAGAGAAAATTTTAAGTATTTTATAATTTTTTTAATTTACTTAATTTATTATGAAATTAAAACTTACAAGTTTTTGCAGTACAATTTATAAAAAAAAAATTTTTTAACTCTGGAAAAAAAGCAGATTGGATATTCAATAAAATTTTGCAGTCTATCTAATTTACTTTAGATAGTGTTAGGTATCTATAAGTATTAATACCTCTGATCTTGATTTTTTCTTGAAGTTTACAAGTTGACTTTTGAATTCATTGTAAAATGCTTTACTGCATTAAAAAAATATGTTGACATGTTTCTTTTAGAAAAATTTATAGACACCTGATTAATGTAATCTCCGTCTGTTAGTTCACAAATGACCATTAAACACTTTTTGATTGCTTCATTATTCATTTTTCAAAGACTAGCAGATACATGTAGTTCAAATTATAATGATAATCTCATTAAATTGGATATTTGTAAAATATTTGTAACTATTCCAAAATTTTGGCATTTGAGTCAAATATAGGTTATTCTCAAGAAGTAATCACTGTTTAAGTTCTAAAATTGGGGTTTTCTACATACGTCGTTTAGTAAGTGGGGATGGGGTGTAAGATACACATCGTATTGTACAATACCTTTATTCAGCCAGTGCAACCCAAATTAATACATAAAAAAATATTATGAATAATAAAATGAACAAAATGTAACAACAACAAAATTTCATATATGTTAATAATACATTTTGACAAAATGTGAACAACTTTTTTTACCCGAAAGATATTCGGACATAATTTTTCAAGAAAGCTAAGCTCCATGCTATGAAAAATGTCAGTGAGCCTTCAGCGAATTACACTTTTAATTTTTTAAAGATATATTGTTGCAGTGCAATAAAAATAAGGTTAAATTTGAAATAAGATGCTTTCGATTCTAGAGAAACATCTAGAAAAACTGTGTCAGTCGTTCAATGATTATTGCATTATAACCCAATCTAAGATCATAATTGTAATTTGTATTTCATGCAAGTGTAAAATATTTGCTAACACCTCATATCGTTCTGGCGGCAAAATCATATTTTCAAATAATTCCCAAAAGTTAATGGGCTTAGAAATCCAATATTAGTTGCATCCAATGTTACGATTTTCAGTCCAAGTACTTGTCAAAATATAACATCCGTCGAACTACGATGGTAGAAAGATGACAGGGAATTTACAATACCTAAAAGTTGCACAATATGTGAACTTGATAAATTAGTTAACCTTAGCTTACATCATAGACATCTATCATTAAAATTTTAAGCCTTGATCAAAACTTTTAATGTAAAATCTCATCCGTGGTTCAAGGCCCACAATATGGTGTGGTCCCTGGTAGATATACACTCTTTGCCCTGATGCAGATGGCACATGATTGGCTGCAACAACTTCAACAAAAGGATTTCTACCTACGTGTTTTCTTTATCGACTTTCAGAAAGCATTCGACTATATAAACCATACCATTCTTATTGATAAACTAAGAGATATTGGTATTTGCTCTCCTACAATTTGTTGGATTTATTTCTGCCTCTGTAATCGAAAGCAAAGGGTCAAACTTCCTAAATGAACATTTTCATCTTTAATGCATATACGAGCGGGTGCTCCTCAAGGCACCAAATTAGGGCCTTGGCTCTATATGGTATTCATAAACACTTTGCTCATTAATTTTGATAACCGTGTCAAATTTGTAGACAATGCAATAGTTTGGCAACTTCTACAACGGAACAACAATGAAAAAATGATAAGAGTAATTAATAAAGTGAACAACTAGTGTTTATAACATGGAACAGCGTTGAACGTTAATAAAGCCAAGGAAATTACTATACCATTCTTGAAAAGTTTTGACTTCCCAACCGAATTTCACGTGAATGTAAATGTAATTAAATGAGTTTCATTAAATTCTTTACTAGGTATTGATTTGCAATCCAATTTAAAGTGGGGAAATATATCAATAATATCACAACAAAGGCTGCGAAATAACTTCAGTTTATACAGGTTTTGAAACTTAGTGGAATCCCAGCTAAAGACAGCATAACAGTTTATGTAACTATTGTTAGATCTGTTCTCGAGTATTGTGTTCCACTTTGGCTTTTTTTATTACCAAGGTCCAAGGCAATGATTTTGAGCGTATCCATCTCAGTTATCACGAAGCACTACGTATCGCGAATCTAAAAACACTGGCTGAGTGCAGAATACTCCAATGCAATCGCCTATGGGAACCAATGCAAAATGTCAACCATGTGCTTTATCAACTACTTCCTTCGTTTTCCGATCCATCCACAACTTTCAAACTTCCGAAACGCGCACTTACCTATTCTCTCATCACGTAGGAAAAAATCTTTCGTGATCTCCAAAATTGAAGAAAAAATTTCTGTTCATTATGTGTAATTTGTGTATATGTGTATTTACAGTTTTATATGCCACTATTATTCAACCTAATGGTTGCGAGCGGCATTAAATAAATCTCTCTAAACTAATCACATAAAAGTTGAAAATTGTTAGTTATTCATAATAACATACATCTCTATCAAATTCACTGCTATGTTGAACGTTGATCTAAGTTGTTTTGGATAAAGCAGCTCTCTGTTTGGGAGAAGTTTAAGCATTAGGTGTTAATCAATTGGACCAATGAGCACTCATGGTACAAAAATAGTACAATATTTTTATTTCATTTTTTTCAATTAAAAATGCCAAGGAAGTATGCCTGGGCCTTTCAATTTTGAAAAGGTGCTTCCCAATATAATTTTAGACTCAAGGGCTTTCTTTGATTTTACAATTCTTCAAAAAAATGTCAACAATTATGTCCAATTGCATGTGTGTTAATTTAAGTGGTCTGCTTATGGATTTCTATAACACTACCAGGATGCGAACTGTGCTTTTGTAAGTGACCAAAGCAGGCTGAACTTACACTAAATCACAGTGAAATTTATCAAACTGTAAACATGTTTACCTTTCTTTCTCACTTACATTCAGCCTGCTTTGGTCAACAACAAAAGTGTCCAATTCACATCCTGGTAGTGTTACAGAAATCCATGGTCTCCTCAATCTTCTGCTTTGTAAAATTTTCATTTGAGTAACAAGTAAGATGATGCTATCTTAAAATGGACATTTAATAGAATGATGAAATCATGTCTTTTAGCTTTAGTTCAGAAACTGAAATTGATCATCATTATTGGAATTTAGAAATTCATTAGCCATGTCATGTATGATTATTTTGTGTTATTCACCTTGTGAGATCTAATGCATTATGATTGTAGGGCATCATTCGCCATGTTGTTGCTGCCATCTTAATATTTTTGCTGTTTATTAAGAATGCAAATATATAGCACAATTTAATGACTAATAATCTTTATTAAAATCTAGTTTTAGGCTATTTAAGGAGTTCTTTAAGGTTAAACGAACGGGGAAATGCGTTATTTCCTATTTTACCAGCTGTTTACTTCGATAGAAAACAATACAAATTATTTTAATATATTAAATTCTTGGATATTTAATGCTGTTATTGTTTATGAACTACGTTTTTCTATTATCAAAGTAAGTTTATTAAACAAAAGAGTGCTTACAATGTGCGTGTGATTTCTGAAAACAGACATCAATAAATGATCATTAATTGCTTTCCGATCAATTTTTTCTTAAAAATAAGTACCAGCTTTAAAATTGTTTCACCTTTAATTAAAGCCATTTTAACTATTATATATATAATATATATATATATATA
>CABFPE010000266.1:321874-341275 GCA_900660155.1 Hofstenia miamia
TTGAATTCTTCTTGGCATTCAATCGATTAAGTTTGCAATGTTTTTCGAAGTTGACACATCGCGATGCCAAACACGTATCACTTCAGCGATAAGCTCCTTTTTAGACGTGATGGTCTTGCTTTGCAGCTTCTTTTTTATTATTCCCCATAGGTTTTCAATTGGGTTTAAATCGGGCGCGTTACCGGGCCAATCCAAAACCGTAAGCCCCTCTTCTTCAAGATACTTACTGCATACACGAGCTGTGTGGCATGGAGCCCGGTCATGTTGAAAAACTCCATTGTTTTCTGGAAACCACTCTCGCATTTGTACGGTCATGCGACTTCGAAGCACGTGCAAGTACTGCTTATATTAAAAATTAATTATATCTTTAAAAACTAAATGAAACGTATGTGTATTTATTAATATGAACCGGGCTGTATATATATAGGTATATATAGTGGGAAAAATATTAACAGTTGAATTTTTCAAATCTTTCTTGTTGCGTAACAAAGAACGAGAATAATGAAATTATCTTCAATCATATTCGAATAAATGGATCTTTGAAAAAAGAAATATTGTTGTCACTATCAGAATCTCAATTAATGTCTGACACATTGTCAATTACAATCAACTTGAAAACGTGAGTGCTGTCACACAAGATGATAACCTAATATGCTCAATGAAATAATCCCAATAACTAGGTACCATTACGATTGAAACTGACAAAGTTTTATGGGATCTCTCGAAACTCACTCAAGATGTTTGTAGGACTTCATACACATCTATAATTGGGAGACTTTTCAATCCAACTCTTCATGTGAAACACAACTAAATATATTAACACTAGAAAGACCATTGCTCCTTGTGATTCTTTTTCATGTAGCATTTCAAAATAGAACATTATGTAAAAAATGAAAAAAATTATACATGCAAATTCAAATGGATTATCAGTTTATTTGGTGGTGCATATACCTGCTGTTGTTTTTAATGAATGCAAACACAAGTAAACAAAATTCTAATTGGGGTCAATTTTGACACACTTCGTCTTTCTAGTGTTAATAGAAACGAATCTAATTATTAATACACTAAAGATTGTATCCAGTAATATTTGGATTTTACTATTAGGTGTGAAAGTCATATTGTTTAAAATATTATTAAAAGTACAATTCATTAGTTACCACAGCATCATGTTGAAATTTTTGTAAAAATATTTTAACTAAGTACTACAATTCTTATTACTTTGGCAATGCAAACTTTAACATCCCGAATTATTGTCTTTCTGAGATTTATATGAATTTGATAAATGGTATTCTTTTGTATAAAATATAATTAACACTTACACCAAAGTAACAAATGAAAAGTGCAAATTTGCCAAATTATTCATCGCATAAAGTACATATGCTAAACAGTTGAATACTGTTAAAAGGAGATTATTAAGAATTGCCATTTCAACGTATGCAGCAATATGTCATCAATATGATCAAACAATATCTTCAAATTTACACGTGCATTTTGCTGCTAATGACAAAGAAAAAACTGAATTATTTAATAGATATGTTTGGACAAAACGCGTTGATAACAAAATATTAATTATAAATGTAATGTAGATAAACTTCAAACTACAATTTCAGATATTGTAAATGTTATAAACGCCCTTTCCACTAATGTTACTTTTAGTAATAAACCGATTTAGTAGTATTTTGAATAATTTTATTATTTCCAAGGCTGTTAAGAAATTTTGAAAGGTTTTTACTTGGAGATATTTATGGGGTAGGGTCAACTCATCCAATGATCAAGATATGTTCTAAAACATGTGCCTATGTCTGAATTACATGCAAATATGAATTTTTTATAATTGAGAAATCTGATTTTTGAAAAAATATTCAAATGGTTTCCATACCTATCGTGTTCAGATATGAGGCGATCTAATAGCCATGAGAACAGCAACTACTCTGAAATGTTTTGTTTTTGAAAAAACTCTGTGTTAGTCTCGTCCAGACGCGCCGTGTGCAAAGTTATTGCACATCAAATATATGTCATTTTACATTCTATCAATATAATAATTGCCTAACTTTTAGAAAATAGTATATACTACATTTTGCATATAAGAATAAAACCGCTAAGAGCTATAGACATATTTGTATTTACATCGTGGTTAACTAATATTTAAAAGACGTCTTTTCAAAATTTAAGTCCTTGAGAGATAAATTGTTAAGGCATAATTTTGGACTTTAGACAGACAGTTCTACTAGTGCAAATCTTTTATGCTATCTTCAACCATGTTTACAATTGGTTATGGTGTGGAATGTATTTTGGCATAAGCAAGGTCTTTGACACAGTACTTCAATGCATAATACTGTAGGCTGTTGTAAACTGGATTGGGTTTTAAGTTTATTAAACTTTTCTAATAATATATCTGTGAACGTTATAAGTGTACAAATATATCATTTGCTCTATTTATTTGCTTGCACTAATTTCAAGTGATGTACCACAAGGAAATGTCTTGGGCCAGTATTATTTATTATCTGAAAGTTAAGTCATTTAATAATTAAGTAAAATTAAATATAATTAATCATTATTCAACTTTCTATTGGAATCCCTGAAAATTGGGAATCGTCTTTCACCACACTATCAGTTCTTTAAGTGCAAACAGGGACTAAGTATGTTATTCAAGAAGTCGAAGAAACGTTCATTAATAGCGAGATATTATGACTATAGTCTTTAATAATCTTATTGACAGCAATCGCCGCAACGCTTGGTCTGTGCTAGCGGTGCAATTAGCGAGCGGTATGGCTTATTCAATTGCATAAATCTTTTTCATTTAAAGAATTACCATGATATATAATGGGCATAATGGCTGGTTTACGAGAATATGATTCTTTAACCAGATGGTACTCTTTATAACAGATTCTATAGCGTAGGATTTATTGAAATAATCTTTATATCCAAATGCATATAATGTATTTAAAGCAAAAAACACCTGGGAATGAACGTGTTATTATTAATTTTAAATATGTATCCATATTGAAAGAAACAAACATGCTTATGAGCTTTTGTATAGAGTTAAATTATATTAAATATTATCAATTTAAGATTTAAGTGTCTTCAAATAGAAAATTAATTAATTGAATATATATATATATATATATATATATATATATATATATATTTTTAGGGAATATAAAAAATTATATCAGAATTATCACCAAAGAAAAGAACTTATTTGGATATTCAAAGAATCAAGTCTGTAACTAAGTAATATCAATTTGCACTAAGTGGAATTAAAAAAAACAATTTGCTTTAAACCTTAAATAAGTATTTTTATACTTTTTTGTATTATACAAAGGTTTGAAAAAAATTATTTTAATTAAAAAAAGCAGTGTATGTGACTCGAAGAATTTGGGGTTAGTATTTATAAAATAACTTGAACACACTTTTAACAAAAAATATTAATCAGATGTCCCACGCAGGGATGACGTGGACTTATTATTGTCAGTAAATAAATTTGGCTAATTATTTTGTCAATTATTCTTTCTTTGTTTTTAATCATGCAGGTCATTAAATATTAATAAATTAAAATTCGTTATTGTTTGTTAGAAAAGAATAGAAATTATATTCAACAAAGAACTTATCAAAGATAATTGAAGCTTATCATTCGATGAGAAATTTATATATGCTAAAACTTTACTTATTCCTAAGTGTATTATAATAGTTCAATGGAATTTCAAGAAGTTTTTGAAAATGAAATTCCCAGTTTAAGGGCAAAGGAAATTTAAGATTAGATATGAAATAAATAATTTTATTAAAAGACAATTATAAAACAGTACAGAGATAGCTAGTGTTTAATTCTCAGATATATTCTATCAATTCCAAACTAATCATGCGTTTTCTTTCATTGACTGCTATACATTTTAGTAATTGCAAACTACTACAATTACTATGATATCAATAGGAAAGGTAAAATCCGACATTAAGGGTAAGGCAAATTTGAAAAATAGACTAAAAATTATTCCAAATATATTATAAGACAGATGCACACCAAAACGAGTTGGATTTTGGATAAAAAATTATCCGGCAAAATCAGGGCAAGCATTGAACTACGTAGCTAGGTCACATGGATAGCAGTGTACGAAATGTCCACATCCAAACGCTTCAGCGCACTGGAATAAAATTCACTAGTCTTTGAACATCATATATGTAAGACAAACAAAAGTTATAATTGCAAAAAGAATGATACAGAAGGCACTTCACATGAAAGTATTCTCGCAAGATCGAAGAAAACTTATCCACAACTCAAATGAAAACAAAGGACTACATCGAGATTATTAGCTGAAGAAACTCATTTAGTAAAACTTGCAATGAAATGACATCTTATCGTACATCATCATCATGTGGAATTGTTTCAACATTGTTCTTTAGCAAAGAAATATCTGACCCCTGGGTCAATTCAATTTTTTACTTGTGCACTTCATTGTTATATACTAGCATCTATGGCTACTAAGGAAGTTTTAAAATAAGAAGTAAGAATTCGTTCAATATCTGTAACTAGAGCATTTGTTAAAACTAAATTTGTTAAGACATCAAACACCATTTAGCCAAAAATCTCAAATATGCGTGTACTATATCATTCCTATATCGCTGGGCTACCAGTGATAATTATTTCATAAGTTCCATAATTTTGATATCACATTCATATTTCGATCAGAGCTCTAATGTAAATCTGTGAAACGTTTGAACGTAAACTTTAATCTCAAAGACTAAGTATGCAAATAAGCTAACTGAATGTCAATACTTTGAAACATTATATTGAAGTTTAGAAATAAAGAGTCTATTCATTTCAATCTCAGGGGATTTCAAATACTATTTGTTCTATGCATTTTATGTAAAATTTTGTTATTGTTAAAAATTCATTATAATTATTTCAACTGAATTGATAGATATTTCATGCGCCACACTACTTTAGTGTCATTTAGAATATAATGATTTAGGACAACTGAATATATTGTGGTTTCTAATAATTAAATATTATTAGGCTTTATATAGCAATATGTCATTTATCAGTAAGTCAGGGTTTATATTCTACACATCTCAAGTCCAAGATTATATATGTATATATATATATATATATATATGTTTGAAATAAAATCGTTTTAAAAAATTTGTTGTTTTTGGTTTTCATATTACGAATTTCATTATTTTTACCAAAATTTTGGCTAAGTATAGCAGAAGGCTCCTGTAATTACTACACTATATGAATTTTATTTATAAATCTGATGAAACTGTAGGTTGATATTAATAAATTCAATATACATCTATGCAAAATACCTCATTTTGCACTATGTACCAATTTGATTTAATGAGTTCTTACATTTTTGTAGAACCAGTGTTTGCGAACATCCAGCTAAGAATCACCAATATTTGCTTCTTTATTTACCATCAATGTAGATAAATTTAAGTTAAGTATCAGATCTGGGAATTTATATATATCGAAGATTAGATTTGTTTTCCCATGACCTACTAATTGAAATTCAAGCTCCAAACGTAGGTAGAGTAACGATTAAGATTAAGGAAGTGTTACACTTCAAGTGAAAGTTTGTATTTGATGAGAAATATATAAACGCACTCCCGCACATACATGAACAATGGTCTAATCTATGGAAAATGCTAGGAATAAATCATTTAAAGATGTGGTATATTAATGTTGAATGTATGCAACTGTTCATAGATCGAATTTAAAAATTGAAAAATTTATTGATATTAGGAGTGGCCGATTACTGAAATTTTAAGGCTTTCATACAACTATTTGACCTAAGTTTTAAAAAAATTAAAGTTGTTAAAGTAAATACGTAATTAACAAGTAGTTAGGGTCAAACAGAAGAAAAAATAAATTTTACACCTATCAAATCCTTTAAACGCTCGGACCGAATTTCACATTCGAGTAAATTAAAAAAAGGAGCCCTCGAATCCATATAGTACACGTCTAGAATTCTAACTGACCACAGATTGCTTCACTTTACCCTCTAAGCAGGATGATCCCTAGAATATACTTGTAGTGCACAATGCAGCAGTGCGGTGCAGTGGGGGGTACTGAATTTCAAATCGAAATCTAAGTAATGTAATGTATTTGACGGCATCATTCACGTAATTAAACAAAATTAATAGGGAGTCAATTCGGTGATTGACATTTCTTGGCTTAATTACTTGAACTTACGCTGCCTCGTTACAAAATAGCGGGTATGTCGCGGGTGCCGATGAATTTTTCTAACAGTGCGGTGCGGTTCCGGGCCCACTCACTGCGGGTGCGGTGTTCTGTGGATATAAAAAATTACACCCGGGTCCATCTATGGCTGCAACATTCAATATTAAACGTCAACGCGTTAGTAAATGTCAGAGTTGTAGCAGAAGATATATCCAGGTATACGCCATATACCTTCCACTTATAATTTTCTGCTAGCAGATACCCTCAGATATTATAAAGCTTGCATGAATTTAAATGTCCCAAGATTTCAAATTGACTATTAGCGTATCCCATATCCCTGCTTAATGTGAAGCAGACTTGTCAACGAGCCGACATTTCCAAGCTCGGCTCGGCTCGTTTAAATTTTGTGTAAGTTCGGCTCGGCTCGCCACATAAAATCTTTAAATGAGGCTCGTTTTAGCTCGTTATTTTTTAAAAAATATTGTGCTCAAAGAATGTTTTACATAGCTCTTCTTATTATTTAATATACATTTCTTAAATATGATTATAGGAAAGGCATACTGACTGCAACAAGCTTGGCTCGGCTCGGCTAGGATCGGCTCGGCTCGGCTCGTTAGAAGCTCGGCTCGTTGACAAGTCTGATGTGAAGTCAGTTGCATGAGACAGTGAGACAGATAATGTATTAGTCAAACAATTGAAAAGCGAATTTTAGAAAAAACAGATTATCGATTTTCGATTCGATTAATCGCCTATCCAAAACAGATATTGCAAATTAGATTCTTAAGCGGTTGGGAGTGTACATAGAAAACCAGAGCTTCAGTTCTTTTAGCTCTATGAAGTGAATTGTAAATATTGAAATTTTAAGAAGTGCAAACTTATTCGTCTTGAAAAGTTAATATTTGAAGTTAATAAAAACTTAGTGAGTTGCTGTCAGAAATGAATTTTAAACGGATACAGCTGGCCAATTGAAATAGAAAATTTCCGACGCTTTCTTCATTTCGGGGGATTAATTCCAAAACTTTAAGACAAATACCATTGTCGTTGACAATCTTAACTTAATTTATTAGCTTTACAATAAATTTAAACATCGAAACAAGCAAAAATCAGTATACTTATACGCAATGTTATAGTTTGTGTGTTCATTCCGTAAACGAAAAGGACTATAGGTTTTAAGTCAAAGACATTCTTTTTAACACTAGAACTACGAACCGGTCATTTGTGACCGTTTTTGATGCAATTGTTAAACAACTACTTCCCTACATGTAAAAATTTTTACAAGTTTACACCTACATTCACTAATTCTGCTGTAAAGTACGAATTGATGACATTTTCGGAAAACAGACAGACTTAGATATTAAAAATCATTAATACCCCTTAAACTCCGAAAACCGGTCATTTGTGACCCAGACTAAACATTTCATGCATGCGCTTGCGTAGTTATATTTATGCAGTAATATACTTTATATTGAGCATGTATTTAACAGTTTCGATCGTTTTAGTGAAAAATTAATGGCAAGAGAAGCAGCAAAACGGGCTCTTAATCAAATTATGTGGGATATTGCATCAGATAGCAGTAGCAGTGTTTATTAAATATGAACCTGAATGCCTGTATAAATATCACTGTAATAAATGCTGCACAAATACTGGTCATTTATGACCGGATTAGAAATTAAAGGGTTTTATTAAATTTTCGGAGTGCTAGTGTTAAGCTACCGTAAAACATATATATAAACTTCAATGGTTCAAATTAATAATACTAACCCGACCTTTTACCTGTTTTTTTATGAAGACTTAGTAATGGGTGTGCTGCATCTAACTTTGGATCGGGTGGTGTATGCCATTTTGGTTTATATTATCACGTATTGCACTGAATTTTTCGTTAAAGAACTCTAAGTTTCGGCTATTTATAAAAGTGCTAAGAAACCTTTTGTTGATTATCTGTTGAATATGTCTGTATACAGTACAGTGTAAAAATCGTTGGTTTGCATTGCTGAGTCCAGCAAGTTGAGGAGCTTAGTGCGAGCTAGGGTACCAAATATGCAATTCACATTGGGTTCAGATAGAAATTTTTTGCATAGAGTTCCTAAGCTATGGGTTAGTTTACATCAAATCGGATTTTGTCGACACATATCAAATTCGAATCTGCATTT
This sequence comes from Hofstenia miamia, assembly GCA_900660155.1. Lineage (NCBI taxonomy): Eukaryota > Metazoa > Xenacoelomorpha > Acoela > Hofsteniidae > Hofstenia > Hofstenia miamia. The sequence goes on from CABFPE010000266.1 coordinate 330,203, forward strand.
GTCAGAAAAAGGGATTTTTTAAATAATACAATATCCAGCTTTTCTAATGCTTTTGTATAAAAACATTTCTGTGAAATTTTGGAATTCAATCTTCCAAACTTGACAGTCAGATCTGATTAAATTTCAGTTTTTCAGTACAAATCGATTGCACAACTCCGACCTGATATGCAACAGTGGGCCAGATGTATGGGGTAAATGAATTTGAGTCAAAGCTAAAGGTTGACAAAGTCATGCTCAGCGAGAGCAGAAGAATTATTAACCAAAATAATAATATATTTTATGTCATTTACTAAAAAGCCTGCTTAAACATAGAATAAAGCCGATCAGCGACATGCTTCAATTTACATAAGAGCAGGAAGCTTCTACTTTTTTCCACATAGCTTCAGATACCACAGGGCCAGGGGTTGAGGAGATTAGAATGATTAAATAACTTAACCGTTTAATGATTTTTTTTAGGTATGTATATTTTATTCTAACTTCACCTACAATTGAAATTGTTAAGAAATACTTACAATTATTTTTATGCATACATGACTTCGATCATGTTGACTTAAAGAGTAATATTTGCCTCCAAAGTCAAGATTCTTCAAACCTTTAGGCTTTTTGTTGCAGTTTTCGCAAAATAAAAGAAATGAGTCAATATTATGTAATTTAAAAATACTTATAAGTAAATAATGTGTGAATTTTGTAATAATCTATCTAAAACTTATACAGGTTGTTGCAAACATGAATCATTGTCGTCTTCAAGATTGAGTAGAATAAAACGATGCCCTGGCATATAGCTCATGATTAAACTCTACTTAAAGAATCACCATCAATAGTACAGGGTGTCTCAAAAAACAAAAAGTTCAAGCAACATCGGGGTAGATATCCTCATCGACGAATTGATCGCCCGGCAACGTCATCTTCATTGGCTCTTGCTCCGGCTAGTTCTTCTGGAGATGTCAGATACGCCGTCTTTAGTTGCTCAATGTGACTGCCGCTGTTTTCCACGATGAGATGCATTCGGTGCTTGAACGCCAGGAGGACCTTGTTGATCAGTCCTGGTTCATCGTTGATTTGGCTGATGGCATGAACTGGCTTCAAATCGTTCCGTTCGTGGCGCTACAGATAAATGATAATTAAATCATTTTGCCGCTAATAATAAAATCATTAATAATAAATGAAAATTAAGATCAATATCTCGCTTGTCGAACGTAATTGAAAGATGGGGTTGGTAAAAATAAATACTAAAGCATAGATTATTAGTACCTAGAAGGACAGCTCGATCCATCATCAACATACAAAACGGGGGCCAAATAAAATAAAATCTTTTTTATGGGACACCCTGTACATTCACTTCATTGTTTAAAATAAATTTGCTTCTGAAATTGTACCATGCTACACAGGCTGTTATGAAATGAATTCAGGCGAAGAACGAATAATCCTTCGGTAATACGACGTATGCTGTAGTGAAATCCAAGAAAATTTTGCATGATATTACTAGTGAGGTCTTGATCGAATATCTTCTCTGACGACCTAACTGTCTACAGATGGTGACAATTCCTCATATAAATAAAGAATTCTCTAATCATTATTTGTTCCAAAAAATTGTGTAGAGATGTAAAATGCTATATTGGAATCCATATTATTAATAAAGAAAAGATGGGATTAAGTAGAAATATCAAAGAAAAAATTGCAATCACAGCAAATAAAAACATTATAAATGTATATTTATATTCATTATTGATAGTGTGAATTTGAGAAATTAATAGTTGAAATACTTTTTAGGTTAAAAACTTGAAAAAAATAATTTGAATCTGAGTTTTATATTTTTTTAATAATTTCTAATTATGATGAACGTGTTTATATTTTATTGTAACCAATTGAAATTTTATCAATATTCTGTAGATTTGTGCATAGATTCATGTTTCTATGTCCAACTAATTCTCTTTAAACCATATCCATTTGTAGCTCCTTGTTATTTGTAAGAAATGACCATTTAAAGTGCTTTCCCACTAACTAAGATTTATTATATTTGCAAGAGAAGTTAATTGAATAAGTTTTAGTCGCCTAGGAACGTCTTTTAAATCAAGAATTTTATTGTAGGTTTGAATGCTGTTAAGTAAAATATCAAATTCTCACTAAGAATGAGTGTATACTTCTGTACAAAGGCACTGAGAATATATATATATATATATATATATATATATACAGGGTGTAACAAAAGTAACCAGACGCTTCATTATACGAGAAATCTATTTATTCATAAAATTAAAAAACGAATAATTTATAGTAGAATGTACAGTCTAGTGAATCTAAATCAACTTACTGACGTTATAATATCCAAAACGATGAATCATAAAAGAAGAAAGTGTTCATAGCAAATGTTTCAGATTATGACCATCATGTTCAATGCATTTGTTAATCCGGTCAAGAACAGACCGGCACACCTTGTTCACCAAATCTAATGGTATGGCATGAATTTCTTCGAATAGCATTCTTCAGATCGTCCATAGTGCGTGGGTTTCTGCCATAAACTTTGTTCTTTAGTAAGTTTCAAAGTTTCACAGAAAAAAGTCGGGTACGGTCAGGTCCGGAGACCGTGCAGGCCAATCGATGGGGCCTCTGCGACCCATCTACATGTTGGGAAAGTGGTTGTCCAACCACTCTCGCACAAAAAGCGAATAATGGGGCTGAGCTTCATTTTGCTGAACTACAGTTTTTTGCTTTCATTTTGGAAGCGTCTGGTTACTTTTGTTCCACCCTATATATATATNCCAATCGATGGGGCCTCTGCGACCCATCTACATGTTGGGAAAGTGGTTGTCCAACCACTCTCGCACAAAAAGCGAATAATGGGGCTGAGCTTCATCTTGCTGAACTACAGTTTTTTGCTTTCATTTTGGAAGCGTCTGGTTACTTTTGTTCCACCCTGTATATATATATATATATATATATATATATATCATTAAATTGTTTTATAATTTTCTCCTGATAAAATTGCATTACTTTGGTTACATCAATGATTCTCAAGTAAGTGTTTTAAAATTATCATTATTTTCAATATTATTGGGACGGGGCAAGGGACATCTTAGTTATGATCAATTGTGTCCCAAAAGCGGGGCGAAGCCTAGAAATGCAATTAAGAACTTTAGTTGTTTACTTTTTTACGGAATTTATTTTTGATTTTACTAATCATAATCAATTTTTAAAACCTGATACGGGACATTTCACCACTTTACTGTTGGAAATACATAATTCAAATATTAAAAAATTGAATGCTCTTTTTTCATGCAGTCATGAAAAATTACAAAATAACAATATTTCATTTTTATCAAACGAGTTCAGTCGGATGAATGATATGCAGATATTGATGTGCTGATCTACTCTTTATTTACTTAAAATTGGGGTTAATTGGATAAACTTTCCGCATTGGAAAGCGATTAATTAACCTGTCAAATGCCATGCTAACGTAATTTATATTCAATGGATACACACAATGATCTATGTTCCCTTTCATTTTTATAATCTTGAAGTGTCAGAATTTCATTAATTGATGTCAATAAGACATGTATTGTAATTGAATGCACCAGTAAAATACTTAAAAACTACAGTTTGTTCAATTATAAATTAACACATATATTGAAATAAGGATTAAAAACCAAGAGTACAGTTGCTGAAAAAAATTTTTTAAATTCATCAAGAATTTGTACAATAAAGGATTTCCTAGTAATTCTAGTACCTAAACTGCCATGATTATACAATAAATTTTTTTTTTTAAATTATTAAATCAATATATTTTTTTGTAATCTTTGGCATTTAATGTCTTAAACATTGAATTTTTGGTGATTTATTGCTTTATTTCAATTAATATATTCAAATCAAATCTTACCAAAAAATGAGTTAAGGAATTTTTTTATCAACATTTAGTTCGATGTTACATCTGAAGTTTTTAACAAAGTTAATCAAAAAGTGTCAAATATCAAAAAGTGTACAAAATAATGTACCCAATTGGAAATCGTTTAGAAACATGTAGTTATTAACATGCTATCTAAAAAATTCTAGAAATACATTTTAAAGTGGCACAGTCAAGCTTTAAATCAAGGGAGCGAACGTTTTCTTTTGATGTGTAAACTTTTTGCTTCAGCTTTCTAGCAAATATATGAAGAGTCCTAAAGTATATATAGAAAAAATAAATAATTTGAAAATTTAAATATTTATAATGTAACTTTTATGTTGATTTTGAACAATGAGTGCAAAACTTTTTTTGCAAGTTCTCATTCAATAGATGATTGCAAAATCTTACAATCTCTTTTCTTGCTACATTGTTGTTAAATAATGTTTTATAAGTTTGCGTTGACTAAGGTTAACAGTAATGTTAGATACAGAAGTGATCTCTGATAGCTTATAAATTGTTGATGAGTTTGGATGTACATTCACCATATCTTTTGCAGTCATAACAGTATCATTTAGAGAACACCTGATGATATTTGTGCCTAATATCTATAAATCATTTTCATTAAATTTTTGGTGAAAGCTATGGGACCAATAACACCAAAAATTAAAGCAAACTGCTTTGCATTCTTCAAATTGCTTTTTGAATTACTATGTCCAATGATTTAGAAGTTGGTTCAACTTAGAATATTTGGCAAGATTTGTGAATGGTTTTATCAACTGCCTGTTCTTCATGAATTCATCATTTTTTAGATAGTTAATTGGTCCAAGACAATTTTGCTTTATAGATATACAATTGAATAGATTTCATTAGAAAGCCTTTTGTGAAGGCTTACCTAATTAGAATACTAGACTGCATTCTCCACTTTTTTATTACATTCCAATTTTATTATATGCAATTTCAAAGTTGTGTAACGTACCCACATTTTAATTTTTCTAAGAAAAATTATAAAATTTCATTTCTGTCAATGGAAATATGATACGTGAATACCCTTGCAGAGAAATACGACGTAATGTCATTTCAAAACTTCAAAAGCAAAATCGCATTTTTAAAATTCAATTTCAACATTTCAAATCAGCATATAAAAAAGCACCTTGCGCAGAATTAAGGAGTGATGCTTTCATATTTTACATATCTTTTTTTGTTCTTAAGTTGTAAACCTTTAAATTCTATGAATAAATTTATCTAAAATTTACAATTTTTTTCTCCAGTTTTATACTAATTTACTCTCTCGTATCTTCCCTGCTTAATTTATGTTTGATATATTATTTCATACTTATGTTTTTACAAGTTTAAACTTCATAAACGCAAAATTTTTAAATACTGAAATGCTTCCATTCTTCATTAATGCATGAATTATAGATGAATTATAAATGTTTTGCACACATTCAAAGTGAAAGCAAATTGTTGAATTATTCTATTTTAAGACGCTAGATAGCGCACACAACATCTTCTGCCGCCGGGGGCGTTTATTAATTAATGCATAAATATTCCGATTTATTTGTACAGTGCTATTGGCATTGCTGTTTAGTTACAGTATTTAATTTGAAATATTTTTAGCTATTAAGAGTCAAAGCAAATTTATTGCTGTATATAAATAACAGTAAAAAAACTACAAACTACAAATACATGTATTTACAAAATAATAATAATGTATATATAGAATAAATTTGTGAGAGTGCAGAATAAGAAAGTATTTATGATTAACAGCTGAAGTTCTTAGGATTCTTGCAAATGACCAAATACTACCTTTTTAATACAAATTTAAAAAAATGGGAAACTTCAAAATCCATAGTTTTAAAATTTAATTGCCAATAATTTTGCAATTAGACAAAAAGATATTAGATCATTCATAGGAAATTTTTTTTGAAAACTAAATAATTTTAAATATAAATTTAGCTTGAGCTGTGAGAGCAACTTTTAGCAAAAGAATTTGGACGTTGCTTAAAATAAGTAACTTTATGAAAATGTTCCTAAAGAGGGAATAAAGTAAAAGTCATTTGATAAAAGTGTTGATCTTCTGTTATTTGGAAGTTTTGGGATTTAGCATAATTGAAATTTAAAATTGTTTCGGAAGAAAATCGATGCAATATAAGTACTGCGTGGGAAGTATTTGTTTAAATTTACCACAGTTTCTAACATTTTAATGAAGTGTATAGATAATTTAAAATGGTTAAAAATATTCTTTCAACATAAAATTCATTTGCAATATTCAAATAAAATAGTAAAACCTCATGAAACACTTTGTAGCTAAACAGATTTCATTGGCGAATCAATATGAATCTTTCCTATTACAAAGGTATTGTAATCTTTCTTGTATGCATTGTAGGTTTATTAGTTTTATTGAATTCTCCAGTTGAAAGAATTTGTTTTCAAAATAATGAAATGGTCCTAAAAAAATCACCCTAAAACCCAAATGTCCACTATATAATTATTCAAGTCTATTTTGAAATTATAGGTATCCGAAAATCTTTAAAAATCAAAGCAGTAACATCTACTTCACCTTAAACAACACAGGAATTTCACAAAAATTTTTATCGCCCCTAAAAATTTCCTTAAGTGTTTATAAGTCAAACACTAATAAAGGTATTCCAAATTTGAAAAGACCACAAAATGGAAGATTTCTTGATTAAATTTTTTTCTAAACCATGATATCTGACTTTGCTAATGACACACATTAATAGGCTTGTGAAGTCTGAAGTCCATCCATATATATAGAAGCAGCAAATGTTCATTTTTACTCTCTTGAATTTAAAACATAAGTACAGGAAGCGAATTTAAATCTTACTTAAAAATTTGCAATTTTCAATTACTTTTCACGTACTTTAGGAACAGCAGCACATCTTAGTGCACATTTTCAGCATTAAAAGTTTGAGTATGTTTACCAATAAATATGTCTATGGCCCACATTTTCTAAATTACCTTACATGCCAGAAAAAAGATAGAAGAAGCTTTGTTCTTTTAACAAAACACTAGATTACTTGAGGTTAATTGAATTATTAAGAAGCATTTTTGAGGTCTTTATTATCTCAACATTGAATATCAAATGTATATCAAATGATGGCCATGATCATATTTATATAAAACAGAGAAATAGAAAAAAAATTTTTAATGTCAAATGAAATTTCTACCCCTAATGAAATCCTTTATCCCGATAGTTGATTACATCCACATAAAACATTGCATTCTTAAATAGTTTCTAACTAATTCAAATGATGTCATTATATGCACATTAAAAAAACTCATCAATGAAGTTTGCCTGATTTATATTTCATCTTATTATTTATATTTATTTAATAATTTATTATAAAATATATAAAATTCTCAAAAGGCAATAATGCAAGAATTAAGAAACTAATATTTTAATGTCCTAATAGGACCTAATAGGATATAATAAATATGAGAATTACAAAGTTGATACTATGCAAAAGTTTTGTATTTTGGAAATAAATGTTGAAGTTTAAAAATTAAAACTACAAAGAACTGCTTGTAAATATCAAATTGTTTTCCTTCTTGGAATAAAATAAAGTTGAAAATTTCATAAACTAATGCAAACATGCTTTTTGAAGTTCAAAGTAAAACTTGTCCCTTTCAATATTGTTGCTGCTATTTCTCACTTTGATTAGAATCATTAAGTAGCTTTGTTGACTTACTTGCAACATCAAACCCAAAATTATCGCAAAGAAAGAATATCTTGATTTTTATAAATTAATTTAGATATTTTGAAAAATTATTGAAAAATGCATCAAGATCCTGTCATAATCCCTGTCACTAACACTTCATCTGATATGTTTAGGTATGAACACAGCATGCCTGGAGGCAGACGAGGATTGCTAGCCCCTCAAAACACTTTTCTTGACGCAATTATCAAAAAAGCAAATGAACAAAGTATGTATTATTTTAATTATCTTTATTGTAATTTTAAACTTAAATACATTTTAACAGAATCTCTAATAAATATGATGATTACTTTAAGTATAAATGTAATTGTCTCCTTTGACAAAATTTACTGAAAGGATAAGAGAATAAGTTCATGATAAGTTATTCTTTTACAAAAGAAATAGTGCATCATCTATTTTTTGCAGTCCTAATCAAAATTTCTATGTGTTTACTTGAATTATATATATTATATATTTTCATATACAGTATCTTTTTTAATCCATTATAATATATATATTATAATCATATCAAATCACATGTATTTTAATACCACTTAAAAAGAATTCCGTCTCTATGAACTGCATCTGTTAAACACCTTGTCACCGCAGTAACAGAAAACTGCGTCGATAAACACGCTGTTAATGGAATAAAGGAAAAGCAGTTTTTGTTTTTTTGTTAAAGACTAAAACAGCGGATGAATAAATTACTATTTAAAAACATTAGCAATATTCAAGGAGCTGACTAAACTTCACTTTATCAGGGCGAATTAAATTTCGTCTGAACAGTCGACATTATTTTGTATTGAAATATGTAAAAAGAATTTCTGCAAAATCACATGAAAACCTATAAAGCATGTTTCCATACTAAAACGCGTGTATTTAAACCACTATTAGTTTTGTTTACAATATTTATTCTTAATACTAAAATACATCTAACTAATCTTTGAAACAGTGCTTTTGTGCAACAAATTCATGATTATCACACAGTTTAGAGTCTTTTCCAAAGTTTATGAACTTGAGAGAAATAGAAATAAAATTTTGCTTTATATATATATATATATATATATTACAGTAAGATTGGAAAATTAGGAATTTCATGAAATCTCTAAATTTCAGTGAATTTGTAAAAATGCTATTTCAATTTCAAAAATTCTTGGAAACATTAAAATATTTAGATGCTTCATATATTTACTGAAATTTTCCGCATTTCATGAAATCTCTAATTGCATAATTATCTATCTATATATATATATATATATATATATATATATATATGTATGTATATACATATATATTTGTTGCATTATTGAGATGTGAATTTAATAATTTTAGTGTTTTTTAGAATCTGTCAGGAAAATATTCTTTTATTAAATGTCATGAAATCTTTCCTAAAAGTGTTTTCCATTTATGTAGGTTTGTTATAGTGAATAATTTATCTTTGCATTAGAAGCTCTAACTGTAGCCACAATATTAGAGGCCTGCACAGAATTCTTGTGGAATCGTTAAAAATGGGGTTGGAAAATTTTTTGAAGTACCAATTGTAAAAACGTAAGCTTATTTCAAGGGTACAACTTACTGTTATAGCATAAATTCAATCGACTACTTTCTTATAGCTGAAAACTAAAAAATGATTTATCTAGTGGTAGCTCACTTCATCTAACACATACATTATAAAGAAAAGTATGAGTTTCTGCATTTTAGTTACACTAGTGATATTGTATACTATTATTATAATAGTATGGTACATTTTGCGTTATATCTAGCTTTCACTCAAATAATTGCAAAAATTTGGTGGTTTGTCAATATAATATTTAGACACCTAACCCAAGCCTTTACTCTAACCCTAAACTAAGCCAACTCACACCTTAGGCCTAACCCACACTATACCCCAAACAATATTTAGAAGGGATATGACAATTTATTATTAATAATAGTAAGTTTCAAAAAGAATTGCTTAATAATTATAATATACTACTATTAATGTGCTAATTCGAGGTTCAACCACGCGAATTTTGTTTGTTTCAAAGCCTTCTTAGGCTTTGTTTTGTTTACATAATTCAAAATGAAACATCATGGTGAAGAAAATAGTATAATGTTAGGTTTATGGTTGGGTTAGTGTAGAATTTAGCTTAAAGTTAAAGTTGTGCTTAGGGTTACGTTTTGGGTTAGGGTTGAGGTATGGTTAGAATTAGGTTTGTGTTAGGGGGAAGTTTATAATTATTATGTTGATAAATTAGCTTATTTTTGCAAAAAGGGGGAGAGATAACGCAAAGTACCGAAATTTCATATGTTCTGCATTGTGTTCATTTACTGTAACCTCTTAAAATCTTTTAACCGACTCTTTGCTGTCTTCTGTTTTTCAAGCTTGAGACTGATTAATTTGGTAATAAATTCTTGCCAAAAGAATAATTCACTTAATCCAATAAATCTTTTCTGTAAGGAATATTAGTAATAGTGATTGCAAATAAATAATTTAAATATTGTTGTTGAGTAACAAAAAATTATTGCAATTATTGCAATTATTGTAATTATTGTGAACTTTTAAACAATTATTGCAAACTTAGCAAAATGATATTGAAAAACATGAAGTCAAAAAAATATTCAATGGCACATGTTTTCTACATGTTGTAGTCCCTAAAAATCTCGATTGCTTCCAGAAAAGCTTCCATTTCCTAATGCAATAAATAGATGTTCAGCTTTGTTTAATTTGCTAGGGGCCCACTTAAAATATGATGAACCTTTTTCTGTTGTCTGGTTTTCAAAAGATTTGAAGGATTTCTATCACATAATTTCCCAATGACATTAAATAATTAAAAATTACACAATCAAGGAATGAATCAATAACCACGGTGGTAGACACATAATGAATTAACCCTATTTGACCCGGGGCAAAACGATTTTTGATGATAGCATCAATCTTTTAATTTATCCGAATTCATTTTTTAATTATGAACTAAAATTACCTAACTTATTTTTTCACTTACAATAATAATAAAATAGGAATGTTATAACTATACTCTTTATTGAAAAACAACATCCTACATTAAGTGAACAGCTATTTAAAAAAATTGCTATTAACATTAGTAAAAGTCAAAAATTATAATAATAATAATTAGTAAAAAAATTATAAAAGTTAAATAACTTTTTGAGTAGTAATCAACACCTTAGTAGTGGGGAAAGGGTGATGAAATCCTTAGCTCTTGGTTGAATTAATTTTAAATATACACATGACATGTGGTTAGAAAATCAACCAACATCACAATGAGTGTTAGTTAATATATGGACAGTGTATATGCCACTGGAACTTTTACTAACTTAAACGTTGAAAATTTTTAAAGTTCTTTCAAGTTCTTATAATTTGCTTAAAAGTGTCACTACAAATTATTAGCTTGGTTGCCTAGCCCTAATTCTCGCAACTTTGTAATGTACGTTGATTTGACAAGAGGGGAGGGGGGTAAAAATGACCTCCCCAGGTTT
>CABFPE010000266.1:341296-357594 GCA_900660155.1 Hofstenia miamia
TTTACCAACTTAAACGTTGAAAATTTTTAAAGTTCTTTCAAGTTCTTATAATTTGCTTAAAAGTGTCACTACAAATTATTAGCTTGGTTGCCTAGCCCTAATTCTCGCAACTTTGTAATGTACGTTGATTTGACAAGAGGGGAGGGGGGTAAAAATGACCTCCCCAGGTTTATATTTGATATCTGAATGCTATTGTCATGAAGCTTTGCACAAAGGTAACATGAAATAAAAAGTTTGAAAAATTCCAAAAATATAATTTTTAGCCAGACATTTTTGCTGACGTCAGCATTTTTTGCAAAAAAATTGGTAAAAATTTTAAGAGGTTTCTCATGTCAAAATGGTTATCATTTTTGGTCAACTTTTAATAATTTTCTCTTCAAACAAATTATAAGGTCTAGTAACAACTTAAGGCACATTAATTTATAATTAATGTTGATGTCAGCATTTTTTGTTTTTGTCTGGTCATTTTTATATTCCTATATTAAAAAAAATGTCAATCATCATTGACAAAATAGTCATAATTCATTGAAAAAAATACTTTTACTGTAAAACTTTCACAGAATGTGTAAAACTAAATTTATTGTGGTGAAAAGTTTGATTTAGAAAAAGTTATCAATAAATACCCCCTTATGAAGAATGTGGTTAAAGCATTACATTGGAAATTTTCCCTTTAAAATTACATAAAATGATTGAAAGTTGGCAATTTAATATTATTTTAACTGATAATTTAAGCTGAGTAATTTGAAACTTCAGAATACAATGCAATGTATTAATGGAATACAGAGTTGATTTTGGCCTTTGAAAAGATAATAAACCATATACTCTAATGCAAATCTCTAAAAAAGCAAACTTATTTTTTTCTAATCAATTCTACACAAATATTCACAACCAACTACCCAAATATTTACAACCAACTACCCAAATATTTGCAACCAACTACCCAAATACTTACAACCAACTAGCCAAATATTTACAACCAACTAGCCAAATATTTACAACCAACTAACCAAATATTTACAACCAACTACCCAAATATTTACAACCAACTACCCAAATATTTACAACCAACTACCCAAATATTTACAACCAAATACCCAAATATTTACAACCAACTACCCAAATATTTACAAGCAACTAAAAAAATATTTACATTATCAATTGTTACATACATTAGTTATATTGAAATATTTTAAAATGAATGGAAAATATTAGGAAGGCTGAAATCCAATTGTCTAGCCATTCACTGCTTACCAGAAAGCCTTGTACAAATCAATATATATAAATGTAAAAATACATTAAAATGTTGCACATGTAGATACTGTGAAATTTTTTAGAGTATTATTTTTACGATTTTAGACAAATGGAATTTGGAATTTGAAATGGAATATAAACCCACATTTAAAATCCTTAACATGATGCATATGTATATAGGAAAGCATGAATCTTATAACTACAATGTATTAATGTCTTGGATTGAAAACAAATATTCATTATTCATTCATTGCATATTTTATTACTTAAACTGATATTTCAATTACAGTCTAAAAAAAATTCGTTTTTTTTTGTTATCTCGTTTATATGTACATAATCTTCTGTCCAAGAATGGCTATGATTAATAAATAGTTTTTTTGAAGAAAAATATTCACATAAGCCTTTTTTCATGGGGGAAGTTTCAAAGTTTGTTTATATCTCCTTGAATCTAGTCTCGGTGAGTTTGATTGTAGTGTTTACCATAAATACATTAATTTCGAAGTCAAATTTATTATTGGAGACAAGTTGACACAAACTAACTAACCCCGCATGTCAAATTATACAAAATATATTGCTTGTTTAATTGCTTGTACCAGTTGACAGTTATTAAAACTGACGCAATTCGCTGCGAATGAACGCTTTGAATTTTCTAAGTTTAAAAACATATAAAATTATTATTTGAAAGTTTATTTCCATAGAGATTAACTGCATTAAAATGAAATACTAATTAAACTAAAACTTAGCTTAAATCATTATTGTATCTCCACTATATAATAAAATTCCAGTGAATTGAACATGCCGGATACCAAATTATTCCGGAAAATTTGACTGCCGGATACCGGATGATGTATTGTTCAATTTTTTTAGGGCAGCCAAAAATATTAATTAAGAAAAAGCAAAATATGACCTTATTTTTATGACAAAATATGGCGGAATTTAGTTAAATACGCCCTAAAATATTATCATCCATTTTTCAAAATGATCAATTTAGGCAATATAAAACGTTTTTCTATTACTGAGAACAAGATTGAAAACAAATACAAAAACTCTTACATAATAATAAGTCACTGCTTCACTAAATAATAATAACAGTACATACATTTCCATATATTAATGTGGTTAATATTTTTGTCATAGGCTAAGAGTTTTCCCAACATAGAGAAACATCTCTCAACTGCAATCAATGTTGTTTGACATTTCCGTAACTTGACATACAATTCCGATTAAATGTCCATTCCGATTCTTCTTTCCATTATAGAAGTGAACCGGTATTTTTAATGGTGACTTGATATAGGCCATTATTTCACAAGTATCATTTGCAAGATCAAGGGTGGGAGTAAAAACAATATCTGTTGGAATTTCAACTCCGTCAAACATTGAAGAACTTTCATTTTTTATGATAATTCAAGCAATTAGATTGTCAGCCCTCATATATTTTGCGTTAATACGCATGACACAGTTCTGCAACACTTTCTAGCAGACTTGTCAACGAGCCAACATTTCCAAGCTCGGCTCGGCTTGGCTCGTTTAAATTTTGTGTAAATTCGGCTCGCCACATAAAATCTTTGAATGAGGCTCGTTTTAGCTCGGTAATTTTTTAAAATATTGTGCTCAAAGAATTTCCTTCTTCCTATTATTTAATATACACTTCTTAAATAAGATTATAGTAAAGGCATACTGACTGCAAAAAATAAGAAAGATCTCCATAATATAATTAACAAGCAGAACTATAAACTTGCTTTGCCTAAAATAGGCTCGTTTTGGGCTCGTTGTATATCAAATACTGTGCTCAAGCTCGGCTTGGGTTGGATCGGCTCGGCTCGTTGACAAGTCTGCTTTCTAGAAACGCGTCGACCACTGAGTCGGGTCAACAATTAGCTAGCAATTATTCTTCTCGGCCCATGAACTACATTAATTGATATTGAATGAATATTCTATTTCAAGTTATTTAAAGCAGTCACAATCCAGCATTAATTTTTTAGTTTTTTCTTAATTTAATGAAACTATGCCAAAATATGATATTTGTGACACTTCAGCCACAAATAGTACCGTATTTTTCAAAAAACAAAATATGACGTTTATCACTGTTCAACTTCCTATTTAACAACACTCCAAGTTCGAAAACCATTTCATTTTAAGCAGACTGCAAAATAGACCGATAAAAAATATTACGTTTATGATTTTTAATTGATCTAATGATAATTATTAATGAAGGAAAACCTCAGTTCTCAATTAATATAGAATGAAAATAAATAAAAATTAGATAGACTGCGTCTTGAAATGTCAGAAAACTTGTTTTGTTGCATGACAACTTTATTATCCGGTAAAATCCGGTAAGCTATTTAAATTTTACCGAATGCCGGATATCCGGATACATTTGTATAATTGCTGATTTTACCGGATCCGCATTCCGGCACATCCCTAATCATAACGCGATTGCCTTTTAAAAAGTGTTTATTAGAGGGATTTCTCTTCGCAGTACTTTAAATAAATTATTAAATATAGATTTGTTAAAAACTAGAAAATCAATTTTAATAAATATATACATTTTTTTGCTCCTCCTGCCCCCTAACATTATTTTCATAGAACATGGAATGTTTGCATTGGAAACATATATTTAGGCATAACCCTAACCCAAGGCTGTAGCCACGGGGGGCACGGCCTCCCCCCTGAGAAAAATGTAAGCAGTAATGCCAAAAAAATATAAAAGGGTCCCCCCTTTGAACATTTAAAAACACACCACTAATCAGCTTTCAATATATCATTACGTCATAGGTGTGCCCCCCTGGGGATTTGGTCTGGCTACAGGCTTGCCCTAACCTTAACCTAACCCATCTATTTTCTTTGTCAGTAAGACACAGAGGCAATTTCTACAAATTCTGTTTCGTGTAGAATGTGCTGTCATCCCAGTAAACATAGAACTGTCGTAACGACGTCGTTTTCGTCGTGTATTGGCGGTTAATAGGCGTTGAATTGTTTGAGTAGCGTTTATAGTGCGGATTAGTGGCGATGTATAATTCCGTCTAGCAAAAAATATTTAAAAATAGGAATAATTTTAGTATTATGACAATTTGAAGATAATTTTTTTTAAAAACGGCATTTTTATTGATAGTTTGTCGTTTTATTGTGAAAAAACGTTGTTTTGTAATGTCGTTTTAGTGCCGTTAGTATGTCGTTCAACGACGTCGTTACGACAGTTTTATGTTTTCTGGGATTAGCCTAATTGATAGTGTTTCATACTTTCGAACTGTTTCGTATAGTCAATGGCAAGAAAAATGCTATAAATTTTTGGCAGCAACATCAAATTCTACAAGGAAGTAGAATTTGTAGAAATTGACATCAAATGCCTAAATATGTTTTCAATGCAAACATTCCATGTTCTTTGAAAATAATGTTAGTGTGGAAGATGGGATAAAAGAGATCTAAATATTTATTTGGAGTTTTGGTATTGAAATATAATATTTAGACTCCAGCTTCCTCATTGCCAATGCCCGTGTTGTTGACTTCCCCTTAGTATATTGCAATGAACTCTTTTGCAAGCAAGTAGGTTACATTCGATCAGAAATCACTCAACGTTCAGCAAACCTAAAGTTCCTACAGGGGGACCTCACAGAAGCACCCATCATGGACCGTCTTCAGAATTCTCTGGATCAGCAAATTGCAGGCACCTTTGAACTAATTCTCTACAAAAGAAACAGTAAGTTATAACTCGACACTTAAATTTTGGCTTTGTAGATTATCATCATATCATTAATTAGAATGCGTCAGCTTTCACAGCAGCTATTTACGCCACACACGAGGTTTTCTAAAAACAATCTCAGAACAATGGCATTAATAAAAATTGTTCTTTTTAATCTATGGGAATACAGGGTGTAACAAAAGTAACCAGACGCTAGCAAAATGAAAGCAAAAAACTGTACATCAATTTATGGACATTTAACTGTGATGGAGCTCAGCACCATTATTCACTTATTGTGCGAGAGTGGTTGGACAACCAGTTTCCCAACAGGTGGATTGGTCGCTGAGGCCTCATCGATTGGCCTGCACGGTCTCCGGACCTGGCTGTACCAGACTTTTTTCTGTGGGGCTTACTAAAGAACAAAGTTTATGGCGGAAACCCACGCACTATCAACGATCTACTATTACCGAAGAAATTCGTGCCATACCATTAGATTTGGTGAACAAGATGTGCCGATCTGTTCTTGGACTAGGTTAACAAATGTATTGCACGTGATGCTCATCATTTTGAACATTTGCTATGAATACTTTCTTCTTTTATGATTCATCGTTTTAGACATTATAACCTCAGTAAGTTGTTTTAGACTCGCTACACTGCATATTCTACGATGAATCATTCGTTTTTTATTCCTACTCTTCTGAATAAAGTTAGATTTCTCGTAAAATGAAGCGTCTGGTTAATTTTGTTACACCCTGTATATTGGTTTTTGTTGGCAAACAATTTTGTTTGCAATCTATTGTTTAAAATGTAACCAATTTTTTATACATATTACATAAATAATTGTCAAATTCATTGAAATTCTATATGCAAGAAATTCACGTTTTTGGAATTATATTTTATTGCTAAATTTCTTTGGTGAAAAATAAAGTAAAACGATTGATCTATCACCATCTCTGGTACAAATAAATAAATATATTTTCAATACGTGTTCTCTTTGAATTCAAGAATAAAATATTTGTAAAAATTATTGATGTATTTATATTGTCGTAAANTTGGAAGGTTTATTACCCAAACCCGATCCGATTCGAAGCGTTGAATTTGATTTGACGTTATGGATCTCGGCCAATCACATGATCATTAGCATCAATCATTGTCTGATAGGGATCTTTCTCAAATCAAATGATGATTAACATCAATTATATTTTAATAGTAAATCTAATGTTTTTACCCGAACCTGACCCGATCCTACACGAAACCGGGTCGGGTTTATTGGGTACCCGATATCACTCTCTATAGTATAGATTATCGCAAGACTAAACTCTGATTACAGTCAGATTAATATTGTAGAAATCATTTCAAATGAAACTAAAGGAGAAGCACTAATGGTGTGCATTGGTTCAATGCTTATCCTAATTCAATTTCCAAGAATGTATTTAATCAACAATGTTAAGATATAATTTGAACAAAGAAATACATTTCATAAAACTATTAATTTCGGAACAAAGCTAAAACGCACCAGGTTTTTCTTTACTCAAATTTCATTTTGGACCGAACTGTTTTTGAAAATCAAAATAGTTGTTGATAATACCCTGTTTACACGTGACACGAGACATGCATGTCTTGTGTTTTTCATGAGCGAATGTCACGTCTAAACACCCAAAACACGCGACATTCTCTACTTGAGTGGTTCAATGTCGCGTGTTTTGGGTGTTTAGACGTGACATTCGCTCGTTGAAAACACAAGACATGCATGTCTCATGTCACGTGTAAACGGGGTATAAGTGTTATTCAGTTTTCCTTGAAAACAATGTGAACTTCATGTTCTCATTTTCTATTTGTTTTTTGCTTGTCCTACACATTGATGTAGAGCTTTCTACATTCACCAGCTTGATGAAAAAATTCTTCGAACTAACAGCTGTAAATTCCAGTTGAGAATGAGACTAAGTTCAAATAAGTTTGCTTATGTGAAAAAAATTGAATTAAAGTGTCATAAAGAATCAAATTTTTGTCATTATGGAATAGATTAAATGCAAGCCTAAGAGAAAATGAAATACAGCCTAAGCCCAGTGGATTTGCTCAACGCACTTGCAATGCAAGTGAATTTAGATTGTCTACACCGATACACATTTTAGCTCTTGGTCTAAAATTACATTTATACATTGGAACTATCTCTAAACCCCAATAAAATAAGGTATTGTGATACTTGGGAATGAATGATTTGTATTTAGAGATAACGCCGATGTGGTTCTTTATAAATCTCGTTCCAATAACTAATGAAAAGAACGAGGCAGTACTTTATCTTATGACGTTCAAGGACATTACTTCAATGAAGCTGCCAGCCGGTGTAGAAATATCAAGTATTTTTTATTTTCATTATACTTATGGCACTTTGTTTGTCTGGAACACAAATATATTTATTTAATATATGAAAAATAAATTTATCTCCAAAACGACATGCTCTATTTGCTTTCACCCTTCGAAAATGTTATTTTAGCAGTTTGTGTTTAGTCAAAATTTTTTCATTGGTCAATTTAGGATTCAAGTCCATAGTGAGATTAGCCAGAACTGTCACTCGGTCAAAATCATTCATAAAGAACCCCGCAAGTTCTCCACAAGCGTCTGCGAAGCAGCAGGTATTGCGTTTTAGGACTCCTTGATTGTAACAGGCAAAGAAAAAATAGTGCGTTTTGTCTTACTCACGAATACAGGTACAGAAAATCTATGTACAGACTATGGTAATGAAGCGCTTGCAATTGAATTTATTTAATTCACAGAATGACTGTTGTGTGAAACTGGGCCAACTCCTGATCAAATTATGGAATTAGTAGAGCAATATCCACTCAAATGTTCTCAAATTGTACCAAAAAATGAGATTAAAATAAACTAAGTCATGTAACATAGTAATCTTAAAACAACTACGTCAGAGTAGGGGTCTACTCAAGGAGGTGCTCAGGAGCTCAGCCCCCATGTTAGGGGTTATGCTAGATTTCAGGTGTTGGATTATCTTTGTTGAGAAATAAAATTTTGGTCAAAATATAACATAAAAATGTATTTCTCAAATTTAGAATCTCTCTTATTATTTATTTAGGAGTACACCATCCGCAAGAGTTACTGATTACCTAAGCCATAATGCTGAAAGAAGTTATGAAACTACAAAAGTTATTGAACTTTACTACTGAATTGCTTAGTAATTTGTTGATGTCCGTAGCCAGCATTTTCATCAGAGGGGGTCGACATGCATTCAGGAGGGGTTGATGGGAATTTCGACTTTCCTTAAAATTTACCAAAATTTTACCAAGACAGTACACCATTTTAATGTTATGTTGCATGAATGGGCGTACGCAGGATTTTCTGCGGGGGATGCCTAGTAGTGATCAAGGGACTAACCAAAAGCGGGGTGAAGCTCGCGAAAAGTTTATGGAAATATTGAAAAAATTGACCTTAGAAATGCATACATCGACATTATTGAGAGCAAAGTTGTAATTGAATTAATAAATAATATTTTTACATGCTTTTAGCCTTGCTATCTTGGAAGGGTTGCCTGACCTGCCAAAGGGGTTCGTCCGCATAGCCCACGTGGCTACAGGCCTGAATTTGATTTTAAAAATGCAATGCTTACGTTCAGTAGCTGAGAAATGAAAATTTAGTACCAGAAATATATAAATATTAGGTTTTGAAAGTGGACATGCTTACGAAAATCCAGGCTAAATGCTAATATAAAAAAACCAAATATTAATAATTGTAATACAATGAAGTTAATACGCCTAGTAATCAATTTTGACGAAGTGTGTTTTTTACATTATGCTGGTAAATCGCATTCGAAGTTATCCATTTGAAACTAAATGACATCGCTAATAACTTGATGTATGATGGTGACAAAGAAATTATGTTGTAATTTGTTTCCCATAATGTGATGCTTTGGAAATTTAATGCCTCAAATTACGGAAATACTCTTAACGAGGATTCTCTTCGAGTACTCATTAATGGTTCTCAGATTCTATTGATTATGCAATAATCACAAGTAAAGCACTGCCATAATTTATGGATTTAAACATTCATATTTTGTGTGATTCTTAGAATCCAAATTTAAAATTACTTATAAAACACCATAGCAGGACCCCAGTCAGTGGCGTACCCAGGGGGGCATGGCGGAATGTCTCCCCCGTCAGGTTTCGAAATTTAATTTTGACTGGATAAATCAAAAAAATTTTCGTAAAAAATTAAAAAATTTAACATCTAGGATCGTGAAAAACATTTTTTAGGGTTTATTTTCTCCCCCCGTCAGAAAATCCTGGGTACGCCCCTGACCCCAGTAAAGGACACAACAGCCCACACCGGCAGAATCCTTACTGTGTCATCAAACAAGGTTACGGGGACTGCAATAAAGCCTCAAAATTGGAAGCATTTTTCACAACAATGTTTTTGGTATGGATCAACACAGGGCCCACCCAGAAATAAGTCTCTGAGGGTCACAGTAATGCAGGAAATAGTTTAACTATATAGACCCTGTAGATGGTTTGTGTATACTCTATAGGTCGACGGTAAACCGAACCGAAACCGAAACCGCGATTTTCACACAGACCGAAACCGAACCGACTCATTTTCACTAGCACGGTTTAAAACGGTTTTTAATGACTGGTAATTTCGCATTTCTTAGACAACGATTTAACCTTAGTTTCTGCTATAATTTTGCAAACTTTAGGAGCACCATCCTGCTTTATGGAGAGAACTGGTCTTTCTGGTGTCAATGCTTCTTCTCTCATTAAAACTAAGAAAAACTTGAAATTAATCTGTAAAACCATAAGAAAATATAGCTTCGAAACTAAATGTTTTCATTACAGAACAAAACCGAAACCGAACCGAAGCCGCAGTTTTTGCCCCAAAACCGATCCGAACTGAACCGAAGTTAAAATTTCAAAACCGTCGACTCCTAGTATACTCTCAATGCCTGGTTATATAATCCTTCATTATTAGAAATAGAACGAAAAGGGGCAATAAATCAAATTTTAAAAAGCACTCAACATTAAAAAATCCGTTGCCTTAATGATGGAGCAGCGCAAGCGCAATCGAGTACATGTATATATATTTTTTAAGTAAATTAAAATATTTGATAGGTAAATTCAATTAAACAAACTCAATAATAAAACAATAGCAAGACCCCTGGGATGTTTCTTTAATCGCATATCACCTGTGGACGGGTAAAGTTCGCTGTGAATGTTGGAATATCAATTGGAAATGGTCCTGTTCGGACCGCGGTCTGGTTCGGTCTGTAGTATCATAGACTTCTAAATAATTTCGTAGTCTCTATAAGTGTAAATCTGGTACACCTTCTCTTTCATTTTTAAAACAATATATTAAGTTAAATGAACGTTCTCAAAAATTTTTATGCTTATATAAACATTCAAATAGTTTTCACCACATAGCAACTAAAATTTGGAATAACTTAGACCATGAAATTAAAATGGAAATTAACTACAAAAAATTTAGAAAAAAATTGCGAACATTCCTCTTTCACAGACAATGCATACTTAATGACAATAATACTCTACACTCCTTCGAAAATTTCGTATGTTCCTAGATAATGTACACACACACACAACTCCCCAACAAACACACGCCACACAATTATATATGTATATGTTACTTTTATTTTGTAAATAGTTTTTAGTTTATAGTCTTGTGCCAAAGATTTTTTGCAATAAATTGCTTTTGACTCTTATTAGTATATGCAAATAATCGGTTCTATTCTTACCTTTTAGATAATATTCCATTTCACACCTCCCATTCAAATATATTGCCATTAATTTCTAATGCCAATCTCAAAAATACTTTTTAACATTTGCGCAAACTTTTTAGCAAGAGCTTTTTTTCTGTTATGAAATCTTAAACACATTTCGCCATTTGTAAACAGCATTTGATTACACGTTTTAACAAAAACATAATGAATGTGGGTCGTTATATTTTTATTAATTGGACAAAATTTTTTTGTTCTTTGATAAATTTTGGGGTTAGAAATAGAATGGTAAATTTTTAGATAAGGAAATAATCGCCCCAAATAATCACTATTTAGATGTATATTGCTTAAGCTGTTTTTTTCGTGACAAAAAAAATTTAATGCTGTTTCCATTAAGCAAATTTCAAAATCCGTGATGACTTCAACAAAAAAAATTTTTAAACGTTTATAGATCACGTGACAAACTCTGACTTTGCACACGGTACGTCTGGACGGAACTCATACAGATTGTCTTCAAAAAACAAAGTATTTCAGGGCAATTGTTGTACGCATTGACATTAGCCAGCCTCGTTATCTGAGTATGAAAATATTTTGAATATTTTTACAAAAATCTGATTTCTCATTGAAAAAATTCTTGTTTGCAAAAGCACATGTTTTAGGACATAATTTCATGATGGAATGAGCTGGCCTACCCCATAGATGTGTCCATGTGAAAATTTTTCAAAATTTTTTACAGGCTTGAATAAAATTGTTCAAAACGAGAACAAATCGGTTTGCTACTAAGAAGTAACACGAGGGGGAATAAGTTTAAGGGTTGCGTTTGAATGTACCAATCAAATGGTCTAAACGGTCCAAATTTTTACAGTATAAATACAGGGTGTTTCAGTTAGACTGGATATTTTTAAAAGGCTGCCATTTCGATGGCAGACTGTCTATGCAATATAATTTTATATCCACGTGTAGCTAGTTGAGGGAGATTCTTACGTATATTTTTATGCAGATTTTCAACATATACTTTTACGATTACCGGCCATTTTCATATACCACTTTTATTCTTTCGCGAAGGCCTTCAAATTCAAATACATGTAGTATGTAAGTGTGATGGCTTTTACACTCGAACAAGACAAACAAATCATTGCCCTGTTTATCATTCACATATACTGGAACAAGGTAGGACTTGCATTTATAAGAAAATTTAATATTTGACCTCGCGAAAGCAGTAAGTTGCAACAACATTAGTTCAAAAGGATATGGGATCACTTCAACAATAACGGGACAGTTTTCAAAGGCAATAAACACAATCGAAGGGACATAGACAGGACTTCATCGGTTTTGGAGCAGCAATGGGTTGTACGTCACATTCTTCAACACCCAAACGACTCTCTAAGAAAAGCGGCAGCGGACCTCCAAACAAGCAAAGCTACTGTCTGGCGGACTGCAAAGAAATCTGGAATGAAGCCTTGCAAATCGATCAAGATTCGCAAAATTTTTGATGTCAATTTTAAGATACGACTAACTTCTGTTATTGGTTTCAACATTTGATGTAGCTCTAATTTTTATTTTCCTTTTAAATATAAATTCTCCTTTTGTTATCTCCACAATAAAAGAAAAATTATTTAAATAGAAGCATTCTCTATAAAATAACAGCAATTTCAAAATATACACTCTAACTGAAACACCCTGTAGTAAGTGGTCTGTTCCATTCCTGAATAAGGTGGACCATTTCCAACTCTGGTTGTGGTTTATTTTCAGTAATTGTTGTTCGCAGTGACAGCAATGTATGCATCTAAGCTGTTCTTTGGGCGCTTATCTTCATCGACACTTTACATATGTTTCTCCAAATCATAAATTCTGCCGTAATTTCACTTTTCTAGGCACTGCTCGTTACTATTTCTCACGAATCCAAATGAATTACTTTACGTACATGTAATTTTTTGGACATGCGTACATTTCTATTTACTGTAGAAACGAATTAATATATTAATATCTGATGTAAATGAAAATATGGAAGAAGTCCTGAAATTTATCGTCTCGAGGATGGGGTCTTACGACCAAGGAGTACATAATAACTGGACATGACACCGAAAATCTCGCTTACAACTTGAGGGCTGGCTCAACATTTTGTATTTTCATGCCAAAATGATATTTTTCATACACAATGAAATTTATAGCATTTAGATGTTTTTAAAATAACAAAATCACTATATATATCTAATAGCTACATCAGTATTGTAATGCCACATCATTATTTTATAAATAAAAATCAAATGTTACATGTAAGATAACAGGAAAATTACGCCTTGATTAAAAAGCATTAAAGATTATATTCATTTTACAAAATTTAAATTGATTATGCAAATTTGNAACTTTCTAGCATTACTTTGCTGTGCCTTATTCAAAACCGATAGTCCTTTAAGAAAAATATTAACCAACTTATTATGTACTCCTTGCTTACGACCTAGAGATACAAATAAACGATACCATTATTTTGGTAATTTTCTAATAAATGTTTCCAGTTAAAAATTGCTACATTGATCATTACTAGAAAAATGTGAAATTAAACTTTAAATTATTTATAATCAATTTTCTGAAACAGAAATATTAACATTCAGTTGCATGCATTATTAATGGCTAATGTCTCCATAGAAATCTGGAGAATTACACTTTGTATGGCAGCTGATTCTAATATTCCGACGCATCAAAATATGATCAAATTATAAAACGTGCTATTATGCAGAACAATGAGATTTTATCTTTAATTGTTCTTGTGGTGGATTATATTGTGTAGAACATTTTTATTTAATATATATTTTGTATCCTATATCCAGGCTTATTATGCAATTGAAGAAGGTAACTGCCCAATGAATGTAATACCTATTTGAAATATTTATTTTGTTTATGCAGTTATTTGATATTTATAACTACATGATATTTTTGGCCTTAACAAATGTTACTTTTAGATCAAATCTGGGTCACGGTGGGAAATTGGTGCGGGTATTTGCCAGACGAGGGACATTCGCCAATCTGCATCCAATCCGTATTCGCAAACTGTAAAAATTTTTTATCAAATCCGCATCAAAGAGTGGCCATGCAATGGAAAAATTCATGGGAATTTGCGGATAATCCGCATCCGCTCATTAGCAGATTTGATGCGGACACAAAACAATGCATTGCGAATGCAGATTAGTTGGAAAATTATTGTGATTATTTATGAATTCACATATTTCAGATTTTAGAATGCCAACCATGTCCAATTTTAATCCGCATAAAAGGTGATTTAATACAATAAAAAATGTGAGCAAAATTTGTAAATCCGAAGTTTTTCTTCCAACCTATCTCCATCAAAATTCCTTTTTTAATCCAGATACAATCCGCGAATCCGCATAGTTTTATCCAATCCATGTCAACCTTTGCTTGCAGTGAAAATCTCAAAAATGAAGCGAAATATGCACGAGTGCACATTCTTCTATGTATCTTTTTTTTAGTTAGGGTTTAGGGTTAGGCTTACATTCAATTAAAAAATTTTAATTTTTTCTTTAAACTTTCTAGTGTTGAACATACTGTAAAAGTGAGTAAGCACGTAATTTATTGTCAGCATATATTATAGGACGTTCATTTTTGGTTTTTTTTAAATATCAGGTAGATGTGAAAATGCTTAACAATGCAATTATGCTGTAATACAAAAATAATCTTTTCGAAACGTCATTCTTGAGCATTTGTGCTGTATTTTTCAAATCCTACTCAAAATGGTAATCATGGAAAATTGAAATGTACAGATAGTTAAGTTCAATTCTTAGTTCACAGTGCATTTCAATACATTTTAGTAAACCTGTATGATAACTAGGGAACGGATTCCACCTAATCCATCTAAATCCACATAATCGACGTAAAACAGGGGTTTTTTCGGGAATCCGCCTAAATTGACATATTTTAGGAATTTCACGTAGAATATACCATTATGCTATGTAAAACGCGGTCAAAACAAACAATCAACACACAATAACTTTGCGACTACGCACAACAGCATTTTATTTACACATGTGAACGTAAAATAATAGCACACAACGTCATTTTATTTACACATGTGAACGTAAAATAATAGCACACAACGTCATTTTATTTACACACGTGAGTGTAAAATAATAGTGCACAACGTCATTTTATTTACACACATGAACGTAAAATAATAGCGCACAACGTCATTTTATTTACACACATGAATGTAAAATAATAGCACACAATGTCATTTTATTTACACAAGTGAACGTAAAATAATAGCACACAAAGTCATTTTATTTACACACGTGAACGTAAAATAATAGCACACAACGTCATTTTATTTACACACGTGAACATAAAATAATAGCACACAACGTCATTTATTTACACACGTGAACGTAAAATAATAGCACACAACGTCATTTTATTTACACACGTGAACGTAAAATAATAGCACACAACCTCATTTTTTTTCACATGTGAACGTAAAATAATAGCGCACAACGTCATTTTGTTTACACTGTTTTCTATTAACCAGCTAAATCAGTCAGCTAAATTTAATTTGTGTACAATAACCAATCGCTCTCATCAGTTATATTTGTAACTTCACCACCACCTAAATCACCAATTCAATCCATCTAAATCGTTAATTTTTTCCACCTAAAAATCCGTTCCCTAATGATAACACAATAAAAAACCTTGAAATGTGAACTAGTGCTCCGTTTGTGAAACCAAACCGTGGATGAAAATTCCACTAACTTGTGGATCTCAAGTCAAAGTCACTTTGACATCATTTATCAGGTGAAATGAAAGCTTAGCTGCTCCTAATTTCATTACTACATCGAAAAATTTTTTAAAGACCCACTGGGCAGCAATAATGAAGCTGGTTTTCACTAATTGTATGCAAAATGTACTTCCTTAACTTAATTTTTCAATGCCCTCATCCCAGTAAACATAGAACTGTTGTAACGGTGTCATTTTTGTTATGTACAGGCGCTTAATAGGCGTTAAATTTATAGTGCGGATTAGTGGCGGTGTATAATTCCGTCTAGCAAAAAATATTTAAAAATAGGAATATTTTTAGTATTATGACAATTTGAAGAAAATTTTTTTAAAAACTGCATTTTTATTGATAGTTTGTCGTTTTATTGTGAAAAGACGTTGTTTTGTAATGTCGTTTTAGTGGAGATATTATGTTGTTCAGCGACGTCGTTACGACAGTTCTCTGTTTCCTGGGATGCTATATCAAATTTGAAGTAAATCCTTCAATATGATTACTTTTAGCGTCGCTCTTTCAACTGTATATTTGCTATTATCTTGTATCTAAAGGTGTGTTTACAGCTTATCAATGAAATATAATATTTCTCAATTGAGTGCCCAATTAGCACAAATTCAGCTGTAAACAGCTGTGAAAGACGATCAATAAATAAAACTAATGAAATCAAAAGAATGCGTAATGGAGCTTATCAATTGCGCTAATACTGCTGTAAACACTTGAAAGACGATCATATTTCCACAATTGAGATGAAAGACGTGATCAAACCACTTTTGATAAAGGTGGGTTTACAGCTTATCAATGAATTATAATACCTCTAAATTGAGAAGAATGCATTGTTGTTGATACGCTGTTTACAG
>CABFPE010000266.1:369762-387584 GCA_900660155.1 Hofstenia miamia
TATATATATATATATATATATATATATATAGATAGATAGATAGATATATGAATTCCTTTAGACTATCTTTATATATTGACAAAATATAAGTAATTTCCTAAAAAATGGAAATTCATAATAAAATAGAAAAAAAGCCATTTCAGCATGGAAAATTTGGTGAATCCAATAGCAATATAAAATTTAAAGTGCGATTAAGATGTCACAATACACTTTTTATAATTAACAACTAAGTTTAGGTTGCAGATGCCTTTTCCACTCTAAAAATAATTCGCCTTTCAGTGAGAGTGTGGAGAGTTGCCAGGAAACGGGATCATTACTTGGAATATGGCGGCGCACAGTTAATAATTTTTATGTGTGGATTTTTGCTGGCAGCACATTGGTTTGCGTGCGGTTGGTACATTATTGGTAAGTGTATTGTTAATGTACATTTGAGCAGGGACGTACCCAGGATTTTCTGACGTGGGGGGACATCATTTTTATTCCACAATTTTTTAAAGTTGAGTGCTTTTTAAAATTTGATTTATTGCCCCTTTTCGTTCTATTTATAATAATGAACGACTATATAACCAGGCATAGAGAGTATACACAAACCATTTCCACGGTCTATATAGTTAAACTATTTCCTACATCACTGCGACTCTCAGAGATTTATTCCTGGCTTGGCCCCTGTGTTGATACATACCAGGTTATATTGCAGTCCCCGTAACCTTGTGTGGTGATACAGTAAGGATTCTGCCGGTGTGGGCTGTTGTTTCCTTTACTGGGGTCAGGGGCGTGCCCAGGATTTTCTGACGGGGGGAGAAAATAAACCCTAAAAAATGCATTTCACGATCCTAGATATTAAATTTTTTAAATTTTTACGAAAATTTTTTTGATTTATCCAGTCAAAATTAAATTTGGAAACCTGACGGGGGGACATTCCACCATGCCCACCCTGGGTACGCCATTGCATTTGCGGTGTTCATTAATCTACTGAGAAGTTAACGCTCAAAACACAAAGCTAACAACAAATAGAAAAAAAATAAAAAAAATTTTTTTAGCCTATTTCATTTTCAAGAGTATTGATTATCACAGTAACAAATTAGGAAGCAAATTTTTTCTAGGTACTTAGGGTGTACTGAGCACCATGGCGCTACTGATTCGGACATGTGAGCCTAATAAATAACCAACATATAAAAATGGAAAAAATTGAATTATTTTGAAAACTATAATATCGGCATTTTTTGTAACTGATGTGCCGCTCTTGCTTGTGAAACTTGATAGTGTGCTGTGCTGCCACGTACAAAGAAGCCGGGAAGAGTTTGCTGAATGCTATATTGTAATAAATCTAAAACTATCTCTTGGTCTGGCTGAGGTTAAGCCGATGGTATCGGCTTTGCTAAAAAGTGACATAAAATTCTACTTGAAGTTGATTTATTTAACATGTAATACAACAAAATAATGTCCAAATGTTATCAAACAAAATGTAATGTTATGGAGAAGTATGACAAGCTTCAAAGCAATCTGCATGTAACCCAACATTACATGTAGCACATTCATAAACTGTTCTCTTTCTACCAGCACCTGACTTTTTGCAGTGAACACAATCTCTCTCTGGTGTGTGCTTGGCATTTGATCCATGGACTCGTCTGATTAGATGCGTACCCAGTAAACGTACTGCAGTTGGTTTTCATGAAGAGTTTTGGAATAGAATTTTGATGCATATGAATTAGTCTCTAAAACAAATTTTTCAATCATGTCTTCTGTCACAAAGAGATTGAATAAGGAGATCGGAGATAAAATATCCTCATTACTAATGGTCATTTGTAATCCACACTGACCTTGGAAATTGGGAATTGTACGTTGAACAGGATCCATCCAATCGTCAAGAGTTACTGTTTGAAGTTCATCAATTTCATCATGTTGTAAATTTAGTAATTCATCAGCAGCTTCAATGTCACTGTCTGTAACTTCTGCCATTTCACAACACAAAAAGTTAAGAAAAAGAAGTTTCTAGTATGTATTGTAGAGAGTTAGAGGGATACTCAATCGAACAATGGTTACACCAGTACAAGGAATATCACAAAATGAATAATGTAAGCCGATTGGATCGGCTTTTGCATATATAGTCCAATCAGAAAATGGGATTGTTCATCAGCTGTAGGTATGCCTACAAATTACTCCTTTCCTAGACAGTAATCAATAGCTCTGAGACGCAGAAACTTTTGTACTACAAACTAGTTATAGCCGATTCTTTAGCGAAAAGCCGACCCCATCGGCTTTGCCAGACTAAGAGATACGAAAAATAACATACGAATTAAATATGAAATACAGCAATTTAATTAAAATTAGACGAACATAGCATTTGGCATTAATTGTGGATGAAACTTTGTCAAATAAAACCAAAACTTATTGACATTTAGAAACACAGTATTTAGTTGAGTCGTCGTTATCTCACTTTGATAAGGTTTTTGATTTTATTTACATTTTGTAAAATTGGAATAGTTTAGTTTTAAATATTTTACCTGTTTTGACCAAGTCATTGCACTTTCTTGTTGAGGGCTCTCAAATACCTGGAAACGTAGTCAATCTCAATAAATTTCTACATAATATTTCTCTTACAAATTTTTAATTTTGAATTTCCTTTTTATTTAAAGTATTTTTTCTCATGAACCTGACATTAGTTTACAAAATGGATAACTCTAGTGTCCGTTCCATGAAGTAGACCAGAGATGGGATCCGGATAGTGAATTGAATATACCGGATAACATTGTTCAATTCTTACTGAAAAACAACCTAATTTTTTCAATTAATATCGACCTCTAGCGGATGAAAGTAAAATCTTTTAGCATTCCTACCACCAAGTGTTCGAAGAGAACGAGCATTCAGCACACATGGAAATTTATTGTCAAGTCAAGGCAATAGAATACGTACTGATAAGTCAGAAAAACTTGTTTTGTTGCATGAAAACTTGCGTATCATGGAAAAAATAAAGTTTTTTCCTTGAAAATTTCATTTTTAAAACAAGTTTTATCTCAGAATTTTGCAGTAATATTGCACATACAGTATGTTAACCGGTAAAGTGCGGTAATCAAGTTCAATTTTACAAGATATCCGGATATTCAGTAAACCTGAATATTGTCGCTTTAATCATTTTAATAATAACCAGAAACAGCAATTCTCATAATAAAAAAACATTGTTAAAACATTATATGTTAGAAAATTTGAAATGGGGTATATGTTTGTCATATTTTAATAAAATGAGTATTCAAATGCGAATTGTTTATATTTCGGATGGTGCTTTCTTTCTTTCTAGACTTTCGAATATTTTCACAATTTCTTTTCGCCAGGACTAAAATATCATTTGTAGAAATGATTTTCAAAAAATGTTTAAGCCTGCCATCTATTTTTTCTTAACAACAATAATTTTGCAAAATTAAGCTTTAGGTATACATAGACTCTGCGTATAAACGCCATTTCACACAAAATGCTATTTTTTATTAGTTACCGTAATTACAATTTCAAATTCCAGACATTCGTGCTTTTTAATGCGTACTTGATCTGTTTTTGCCAATGAAATGACATTGTCACAGCGAATCAGTTTTGTACACAAGTGGAAGGTTAACTGTCTTCACATTATTTGCCAAATTCTTACTATAATCCCAATTGCGGTTTTTTCACCAACTTTCGTAAAAATTTTGGTAGGCATTTTTTTAGAAAAATTCTTAGAAACAAGTGACAAATAACGGTAGAAATTTAATGTAAATATTTTTCTAATTAAAAACAGTTTTTCACGTCTATAGCTTTCAATAAATTAAATTTCTTTAACTTGTTCTTACATGCATAAATAGCATCGGTGGAACCGGTAGATACTTTGCAATCCACCCGTACCGCTAACCTGTATGTTTTGTCGGCCTAGCAGGTTTGTCGATGGGTCGAACGGTAAACATCAACAAGACATACTATTGTGCAGAACAAGTACAAGTTAATAATACTGTAAACAATATTCTGGGTCGATGAATCAAAATTTAAATATATGATACAATTACTTCTAAATCATTTATATATTCTACTGCTGACGTTTATACAATGCTAATATTTAACTGTTTTGCTCCTTCAATGTGAATATTGAATTAATTATTAAATGTCCAATTTTAATGTGATTTGGACACAGGTTTGTCGGGAGGTGACATTTTTGGACCCATAACCCTTACAAAACCCCAAGAAATGTTTACAATTCTACACCACAAGTCACAGCCACACCCCAAGAAATAGTCAATTGCTCCACAAATACCTGCAACATTTTTTTGATAAACCTTTCAAATACTGAATATGAACAAGGACTATAAATTTGAGAAATTCAATTTTATATTTTTATCAATTTTGATATCCCGGCAAGTAAGATTTATCACAAAACCGGAATATAAATTTAACTGGCACGGCCCCCTCTAGTCACCCCTATTTTGGTCCTGTTGCTGGTATTTTTGGTAATGAAGTGAAATATATGTCTTTATATTGTTACATTTTTTATTGAAATTCAGCTAAAATTACCACTATTAATCAAATTGAACAATGACAGGTTACAAACATATTTTTGTTTAAGAAATGTAACATTACTAATAAAATATTAAATTTTTTAAGTTAAAATGGAAATTTAATGCTGTATTACATTCTCCACTAATTAAGCCAAAGACTAACAGAAAATAAATAATTATTTCAATCTTAAGCATTTTGATATTATCCGTTATATATTTCCGTTCATTCAGCAGTTGTTAAGCTTCTTAAATATATATATGCTAAAACTCGAACTAAATCCTTGACAATTTTAGAATCTATTTTATAGATTTTCTTTAAATTTCTTGAAATTGAAATCTACAACTTTATATGTATATATATATATATATATATATATATATATATGTGTGTAGTATATATATGCATATATATATATGTATGTAGTATATAGGGCATATATATTTTTCATTTAAAATAGCAGTTTCATATTAATGAATTAACAAATTTACTCTCCTTTTGTATTATTAATTCAATACATCTTTCTATTAAAATCATATTTTCAAACGTAATGCATTCTTCTGTCACCCACTAAATTTTAAATAATATCAATTTCGAATAATTGCCATTGCACTCTTTTAGAGCTATTATTTTCTAATATAATTACTTTAACATTTTCTAATATATTAGTGCATCAAATCTAACCTAGATTTAACAATGCTGTGCAATGTAAACATTATTTTAGGACACTATGAGATACAGAAAAAATATGGTTGGCTCGAACAGCTGAGCGTGGACATGTCAGAGGATTTTAATGTGAATCCATCTAAAATACACGCAGACGATATTTGGACTGTCTACGTGTCTTCACTTTACTACACTATTTCATCAATGACATCAATTGGTTTTGGAAACATATCAGCTAACACCAGCACTGAAAAGGTGTTTACTATTGTAATGATGATAGTTGGAGGTAGGTAGCCAATGCTTGATAATTGTTACGAGATTAATGGGATTTTAATGTAGAATCACTGGGTTAGCTATAGTGTGAATAGTACCATAGAACTTAATGTCATGGCAGAAGGTTGCTTAGGTGAAAATTAAGTAGAGCAACCCTGATTCTAACGATAAGTAAGAAGACGAGTACCTGTTCTATTTTCAATAAAAAGTGTCCCTTATTTACAATTTTGCTATTGACATATTTACAAACATGAGAAAACACTAGACTGGCCGATAAATAACGACCAGCATCGTCTGACGCTACATTAAATATAGATTTTTGTAATTTTCAGCTGATTTTGCTTCGTAATTATTTTGATATTCCAATATTTGATAAGATACTTTACATATTTAAATGCACTTTTGTGAAATTTTTAGCTATAAGCAAATTCAATTTTATCATATGTACACCTTACTGCAGGAGTGGCCAACCTGTGGCGCATTGCTAGATTAGGAGTGGCGCATTATAACCTTGAAGTAGAGTAGTAGGCGCCAGAGGTGCCGATTATGGTATGGTACCATACCATTATGTACCATATTATGGATAGCATAATGGTATGGTAGAAAAAAATTCATAGCCATTATGGATGGTGAACTTAAGAATATGGTCATAATGGAAATCCATAAATTTATTGTTACATATACAGAATATACAATTAGTTTCAATAAAATGGTTAAATTTAGTGTCATATATCTTATATTTATAATAATTGAATGGGTATAAATATGCATTTTGCAAATATTTTGAACCAAAAAAACATTTTGATAAGATAACCATTTTTAAAAGTGTTGCAAAAGTTTAGTAAGCAGTTTCAGCAGATTGTAAACAAATACTAAAGATGAAGTTTTTTCCTATTTGTAATAGTGGACTGACAATTAATTTGTTTCAAAATTTATAATGTTTGCGGATAACAAACACATTGTGTTCAAAAACAAACAAAAAATAATT
The DNA here is from genome assembly GCA_900660155.1 of Hofstenia miamia. Classification (NCBI taxonomy): domain Eukaryota; kingdom Metazoa; phylum Xenacoelomorpha; order Acoela; family Hofsteniidae; genus Hofstenia; species Hofstenia miamia. The sequence continues at coordinate 376,202 of CABFPE010000266.1, forward strand.
TGTTTATTTTAAAATTTGTTTCTGAATGTTTCGGTATCCGTAGGCTGTACACATAATTAAATATAGTGCTTATTTCTATAAACCTGTCTTCTTTATCTGATATTATTTTCATGTACATGTACATACTAATTAAATATACTAGTTATGTCTGCAGTTTTCACAAATAGATGGCAATATAAAGGTTGTGTGGCGCATCTGAGCCTGTGTGTTTAAAATTTTGCGCATTGTATGCCAAGGGTTGGCCACCCCTGCCTTCAAAAATGTGAAAAATGTGTAAAAATATTCTAGCCGTTTTTGACTACATATATTTCCTTTATAGCCTTACTATACGCTGCGATTTTCGGCAACGTCACCACGATTGTTCAGCAATTGTATTCGAGTAGTGCTCGATATCACGAAATGCTAAACAACATCCGCGAATTTATGAAACTGCATCAAGTACCAAAGGAGCTTAGTGAAAGAGTAATGGATTACGTTGTTTCATCATGGGCTTCATCAAAAGGCATTAACAGTGAAAAAGTATGCCATTCTATTTTATTATCCAACCAGACATTATGCTATATAATTGTAGATTTAAACTAAATTTTGCATGTATATGTATATGTATATGTATATATGTATATATGTATATATGTATATATGTATATTTGTATATTTGTATATTTGTATATATGTATATATGTATATATGTATATATGTATATGTATATGTATATATGTATATGTATATGTATATATGTATATGTATATATATATTTTTATGTATATGTATATGTATATGTGGCCTTGAACATAAAGGTCGCACATATAACGTTGTAAATGCATTCAAACAAATATTGTCAATAGTTAGACAACGTTGTTTAGTTCAAAACATTATTTCGACATGTAAAAGTACCACCAAAATCTGCTTACTATTGAAAACATGTCACATAGAGCTACCGCAAGCATGTTAGAAAATAGACGATCCAAAAATATCAGTTTGGACTGTCTCAACGCCAAATTGAAGTCCGGAGAAAGATCCAGATGCTCATGACGGAGGATGTCCGTAATTTGTCCAAAAGTGTCATCCAGAAAATTAAAAAATAGTTACAGTTATGGTCAGAAGTATTCACTAGGAATCTTCTGCCAAATTTTACAGAAATATTTTATGTGTCGAAAACAGGGTGCAAAAATCTCCCCAAAATTCAATTCACATCAAATTGAGCTGGTATCGTGAAAAATATACAACAGGGACTAAGACAGGTGCAAATTTTTATTTTCTAATGAAAATTGTGTAAAATTTCAATTGACAATTGCTATTCGTCAAGAGACCTAAGGATCAAATATATTGATTCAAGACATGATGTTAGCTACAAATGTCTCTGCTAAGCAGAAATTAGTTATAGCTTTTGGAGTAATATGGAATTCTCGATGCAAGTTCTGGCAAAGATGGATAAACCAAATGGTGAAAAACAATATATTGACATCTTCAGCGCCCATCTTGTTTAAATCGATGCAAAAATGGTACAAACCACAGTCAGAAATAAATTAAACGCATTCAAATACTACAAAGCGTGTACTTATTTGAATTTTGGTGTTTCCGTTATTATTGTTTATAAAATTCAGTTAGTTTGCATTTCATATTTCATGTGCGAAGTTTATGTTCATAGCTGTATATATATATATATATATATAATTTTCTATAGTATCCAGAGCCTTTTTTGATGGAAAGCCAGAATAATTGATTTTATCCAAAAAATTTTACATTGCGTATTTGGAATAAGGGTGTAATTTCTTGTGTGAGTTTCAGGTTTTTCAAAAAAATTCGTTGGACTGGACCCGTATCCAGCCCCCTCTGCCATTGTAACTAGCGCCGTTATATATTTTTTTGTGTTCAGCGCCTTGTAGATATATTAAAATTTTGTATCCAAAACCCATATATATATATATAAAATTACATCTAAAATTAAATCTAAAACTAAGTCCTTTAGTCTATCAAACATTATTAAAAGCTTGTTAAATTTAGGTTGTGTATTTCAGTTATTTTAGAAGCAAACTGCATTAAAGATGCAATTTTTATAGTAAAAGGGCAATTATTCTGCAGGAAATTTTTGTTTTTGGCCATAAATTTTATTTGTGATATACATGAGGATCTCTCCTGAAACAAGATCCGCTAGTTTGAAAATTTCAATTTCGTAATGACATAACTTTGCACAGTCAATAGTATACTTGGTATACATAAGAAAAACTATTATGAATTAATTATATATATATAGTGTCTAGCACTTTGATATGCAAGTTGTATGCATAAAATGTTAATTAGGTCTACTTCTTAATTTTTAAATCAGTTTGACTAAAGTTTCGTAAAAATGCATTGTTTTTACCACATAGCACACAGTGGCGTAGCCAGAAAAAAAATGGGGCATTTAAATCTCACACTATAATTTTCTACAAACTTAGAAAATTGTGTTGGCTGGCCCCTTTCGCCCCTACGCCTATAACAGCACACAGAGTAATTCTGACAGATTTTTCTGCAAAGATTGCGGTTTCTATATTTCTCAGTATTGTCAAAATATAGGTGTCGGCTTTCGGTTATGGACTAGACTTATTCTTTGCCAATCCCCTAGGCTTTGACCACACTTGTAATTTGATTTGTTGACTTTGAAATTTTGCCCTAATTCTTGTTTTGCCAAAAATGAATTCATTACAATATTAAGTTTTATATCAATGTCAATATCAAATATTACAAGTGTCATTCTTGCAGTGGTGTTATGTTATATGCTTTATTTTGGTTGACTTCAATAATTTAATTATAACCTAAAATTATTTATCGCTATACTGACTTGTAGAAATTCTTAATTAGTAAAGCTATTAAAATTATAAATTACATTATTTATACATTGAAATAAAATTGTTGTAATAATAGAAAGCTTCAAATCAACCTTTAAATTTAATGATTTACTGTTTATATTTGGAGTCTAATATTCAAATACTTATCGAAAATATCTTAAAGTGCGTTTGAGTTGTAGGAAACAATTTTGTTGTTTAATTGAAAAAATATGACGACAGCAGAGCTTCTCAAAAAATGCATAGCTATTAGGAGATTTTATGCCATGTAGATACATATAATTCCATAGACACTGAATGTTTGGAAATAATGTGACTGTAAGAATATAGACTACTTTAAACCTGGGGCACGTTTAGGATTTTTAAAACAGGGGGGGTCTGACACCTATTTTTACAAAAGAAATTTGCAAAAAAGTTTTTTTTGAACAAAAGTAAGTCTACACAAAATGTAATCGTCTGTTTTAGTAGCAAATTGATTGCTAACATCTTGAATTGAAGTGAAAAATTTTTAATTTTGAAGAAAAGAGAAAATTTTTCTTAAGTGTTCGCAGCTGACGCCAAAGGGGGGCGGTCGCCTCCCCTGCCCCCCTAAACGCACCACTGCTTGAAATTTAATTTGTGTTTTGTATTAAGTGTTAACATAAATTCAAGTTATTTAAAAAATCAACTTCTTTTACTTAAAGTCATAAGTTTGTATTTAAAATATTTATTTTTCAGGTTCTCACATACTGTCCCAAAGATATGAAGGCTGATTTATGTGTCCACATGAATCGTCAAATTCTGAAACAGCACAGAGCCTTTAAAGTTGCTAGTGAAGGCTGTTTGCGTGCTCTCGCAGTTAACTTTGAAATGGCCCATAGTGCCCCTGGAGACCTAATTTATCATACTGGAGAAAGCCTAGACTATCTATGTTTCATAGTTGCTGGTTCTCTCGAGGTTCTTCAAGATGAGGAAGTTGTGGCTCTTCTTGGTAACTATTTATACATAACTATTTTTAAAATCGTAATTAACTTCGTTGATTGCATTTTTGTTGATGTCACTTTGTTTCAAAATGATAAATTTATATAATAAATTCACGTGACTAACTGTTGGCCAATTCATTTGCTTATATTTTTAGTAATTGTACTTTTTCCAAGCTTTTACATAACGGTACTTCAAAAATATCCAAGGATCTACCAAAACACTAGGATTTTAAAAGTCTAATGTTTGGAGACCCTACATGCAATATGATTATACAGTCTGAAGAAATTTCATTTCAAGTTTTTTAAACAAGAAAAAGCAATTTAAACATTGAATCACAATATTTCTCCTGGCATTGAACAAAATTATCTTGAGAATGCATCTTTTCATCTTAATCATCTTCATTGACACTAGCACTCCGAAAATGTAATACACCCTTTAACTCTTAATCCGGTCATAAATGATCGGCATTTGTGTAGCATTTATTACAGTGAGATTTATACAGGCATTCAGGTTCATATTTAATAAACACTGCTAATGCTATTTGATGCAATATCCCACATAATTTGATTAAGAGCCCGTTTTGCTGCTTCTCTTGCCATTAATTTTAAACTAAAACGATGAAAACTGTTAAATACATGCTCAATATAAAGTATATTACTGCATAAATATAACTACACAAGCGCATGCATGAAATGTTTAGTCTGGGTCACAAATGACCGGTTTTCGGAGTTTAAGGGGTATTAATGATTTTTAATATCTAAGTCTGTCTGTTTTCCGAAAATGTCATCAATTCGTACTTTACAGCAGAATTAGTGAATATAGGTGTAAACTTGTAAAAAATTTTACATGTAGGGAAGTAGTTGTTTAACAATTGCATCAAAAACGGTCACAAATGACCGGTTCGGAGTTCTAGTGTTAAACATCGAATCAAAATATTTCTCCTGCCATTGAACAAAATTCTCTTGAGAATGCATCCATCTTTTCATCTTTGTCGTCTTCATTGAATACTTGATTGACATTGGTATGTACTTCTGAATAATTGCATCTTCTATCACCACACTATTTATAGTGATTCAGAGTTAAAACATTTCAATTCGAACGGCAACTATAGTTCCCGCTAATGTTTCTAATTGAAAATGCCTAGTGGGACCTAAAAGTGAAAGGTCTAATGGGATACATTGGTCCCACCATTATTATGAAAGAAGCTTTNCCGCTAATGTTTCTAATTGAAAATGCCTAATGGGACCTAAAATTCCCAAGTGAAAGGTCTAATGGGATACATTGGTCCCACCATTATTATGAAAGAAGCTTTTTATAAAATCATAAAAAAGTCATCTGAGGTTTTAAATATAGCCTGCTAAATATGCATCATACAGTTTTTATAATAAAAATTCAATTACTTAGGTTCAGACTTGAAAGGGTAAAATTGACGCTTTTGTAGTAATTTGTTTTTGAATCAATCAACAACTGGAAATTGTTAACTGATTGATTTAAACTTAATCAATAACAAATTTTTAAGTCAAATACAAAGTAGTTTCTTCTTTTGATATTATTATTTAAGAATTTAGGACAACGCGTGGGGTGATTTTACATCCCTATATAAAGGAGGAAGTCAATTGTAACTTAGATTGTATTTTTTGTTAAAAAATGCAAATCAATTATAAAAAGCAGAAATAATTAAAATTTTTACTCTATAAAGTCATTGTTGATTCCTAGCGATTTTTAAATCTAATGAAAACAACCGACTAATGATAGATTATTAATGACTAGTGACTAGAAAGAGACAATTTGTGATAAGTATAGACCCGAACCAGACCCGATCGGAATATGTACTACCCGAACTCGACCCGAAACCTTCACTTTGATTTGACGTAATGAATTTTGGACCAATCAAATGATTATTAACATCAATCATTTTCTGATAGGGGAAACAGCAATTCATTGGTATTACTTAACGTCTTGGATCTTTCTCAAAGCAAGCGATGATTAACATCAGTATTTTTTTAAAGAATAAATCTAATCTTCTGCACGACAATTTGATACCCGAACCCAACCCGATCCGAGACCCGAAATTGGATCGGGTTTATCGGGTGCTCTATGTCACCCTCTAATCGTGGCCTGACCTGAACCGCATGTCGATCAGCACGGGTTGACCCTTTTCAGATTCCAAAGGGCAAATCTTTTATTGTGACTACGACAGTTGTAAATTGTTTAGTAAGCATATCTTAACAAAGAACAATGATTTTTCAAATCGTTAATAAAAATTTGTGAAACGTAATTTTTCCCATGATGAAAAAACGTACAATACATTTAGGAGTTGGTGACGTTTTTGGGGACATGTTTTGGAAAGAGACTTCAGTTGGACAATCCACGGCAAATGTTCGCGCATTAACTTACTGCGATGTGCACATGATCAGAAGAGAAAATCTTTTAGAAGTTCTCAGTTTTTACTCAAACTTTTCAGCTGCCTTCGCACGGAACATCAACATAACCTATAACTTACGTTATCGGGTAATTCATAAACACATTTTAGTAATAACTGAAATCTTACATTTCTTTATTCTATTTCAGTAAACCAAAAAGAGAATTGCACTTGTTCTAAACTGTCCAAGATTTGAAATGTGTAAGAACTTGCTCATGCACCGATTTCATTTTATTAATCACTCTACTTTCATAAATTTCATGAAATCAATTAGAAATGCTTGAAAACTTTTTGATTTATTTTACTAGTTTAAAAATTTATTTACATTTATTTCTTAAAATTACCATTGTCCATCTAGCTCGATGCACACCACTGCTGATATACTTGACCCGTTTTCCACATGGTTACCCTCAATTTATATAATCCTTTTTTTTATGTGAATGTATGTATAAAACATTTCATTTGATAAAATCTTGAAATGCTTTGATTTCTATTGTATAAAAATTGGTAGAATTCTGAATAAATTCACTTTAAAACCAAACACACCATCATTTGACAATTAATTAGAATTTTAGCACTATATAGCCCTGGAATTAAGTCTTTAACCGTAATTTTTAACCATTTCAAACTAATTTATATTCCAGCATTAATGGGATCAATGACCTTCTGCAGTTGCTTGTGGTCAATCAAATTTTTGGTGCTCTTATTATCTTGATTCAGCAAATGGAACATTTATATTTATAACGTCTTTCTTAGAGTTAAAACATTGTAGTAGAAACGAAATTTATTAATGACATGAGATAGCAAACAGTCACAATTGATTTGACAATTAAGTGAAATATTAGGCGAACATATTACAACACCTCTTTATATGTCGTAATAGACAAGGGTCATGTCATCTTATGAATCTTACGGCATTGAGATTTAAGCAATATTGATAACGTTGCCATACTTTACGGATTGTTTGTGATAAATGAACAAACACTGTGAAAATAAGGCCACGGTTAGACTAGTGATTGGTTTAAAAATGATCTATCACATTTGAAAGAATTGCACGTCTAACCACCACAGATAATTAGCGATGTCACGATCACAAGGAAATCAATTGCGCACGGTTTCTTCGTGATCGTCACATCGCTAATTATCTCGGGTGGTTAGACGTGCGATTCACTCAAAATGTGATAGATCACTTTTGAACCAATCACTAGTCTAACCGTGGCCTAATATGTCCAAAATATACTACAAGCAGGTAACAAGGACATAAATAATTTGCTAAATCGGCGACTAGTTGCAGATTGTAAATGAAATGGGCGGCTGAGTAGAATTATGAACGTGACTGTCATGATATATTTCATAGAAATACCTAATGTAAGCAGTTATAAAATCAAATGTTGTGGTCCCAAGTAATGAACCTTATCACCTTCTTCCGAGTATTATACAAATGAAATCTAATCATGATAATTAATCATCATTAGTTACTATCCTTTAATGCCATATTTAAAATATATATATGGATGCATATCTTTAAAAATAGCAATTCATGTTATTCTCTTTTCGATTAAATTTAGAAATCTAAACTAATTTGTTCGAGTTATGTTATAGTATAGCTAATTCATTCTACTAGCTTAAATTATAGTTATAAAAATCGCGAAGATACACATCTACTAATCATTGTTTAAAACACATTGCCTCAATTCAATGTGGGTTAAATCTAGTTTTATTTTCTTAAAAGAATATCTTCCGAAAACATATAATACACATTGAAATATCAATTTTTGTCGTCTGCTTAATTTGCATTAAAGAACTTATTTCCTTTAAGTATAATCAATTCAGAATTCGGCTGCAAACATGATTTTCATAAAATACCATATCTGTTAACTATGCTATTACAAATGAAGTTGAGGAATGTCGAGTTCTAATTTTCATCCCTAAGAAATATTTTCATTGAATAACATGCTTAGAAACGCGTTAGGAAGATCATCGACTTTAAGCGCGAACTTGAAGAAGAGGAAAAAAGAAAAAATGAGCCCCATCAAGACATTCCAGCCGATCATCCAGTACGACGTCTTTTCTCAAAGTTTAAGAAAGCGGAGTCCGACGGAAATGACGACAGAAGTCCATCACCAGACAACAGAACAACTATTGATTCTCCGACAGATTCTGATGTTGTAAAACCCATGCGTAGCACCTGGGACAAGTTTTTTGACAGATCTCGTGAAAAGCCGTCAAATTGCAAGCTTTCAAATTCAGGTATTACAATTTCTTTAATGTTGTTCCTGCCAAAATTAATGAAAGAGGCTAGACATAGAACGAAATAGATTATTTCTAATGCAAAAGTAACAATGCTATGCAATATGTTGAATCGCATGTTTTATATAAAAATAGGTATAAATTATATTAAAACATTTTACACATGTTAAACAAAGTAATTTTTACACTTTCATTTTTTAATAGTACACAGAAATAACCTTCATATTTTTAAAGTAAAATATTTTATTGAAAATATTTCAAATACGAAAACTTTTATATATGTTCTAATATGCTTTACATGGGTAATTAAAAATTTGTAATAAGCTTTATTTAGGGAATTTCAAATTTGATAATAAATCAGTTTCAACCAATAGCGGTGATACCCTAACTCAACTCTTTCATGTCAAGCAATCAATGGCAACCGACTTTGAAAATCTTCAGGTACTAGAATCTTACCCATTTACAATAATGAAAGTGAAGTTTTGTGTGATAATAATATGTATCTGCTTTTAAATTATTACATTAACTAAAATTAAAATCGCCAACATCAGAACTATCGCCTCCATAAATGTAATATATTGCAGGATGAACCAGACTTGTCAACAAGCCGACATTTCCAAGCTCGGCTCGTTTAAATTTTGTGAAAGTTCGGCTCGGTTTGCCACATAAAATCTTTGAATGAGGCTCGTTTTGCTCGGTATTTTTTTAAAAATATTGTGTTCAAAGAATTTTTTACATATCTTTTCTCATTATTTAATAAACATTTCTTAAATAAGATTATAGGAAAGGCACACTGGTTACAAAAATAAGGAAAATCTCCATAATCAAATTAACAAGCAGAACTATAAATTTGTTTTGCCTAAAATAGGCTCGTCGTATATCAAATACTGTGCTCAAGCTCGGCTTGGCTCGGCTCCGCTCGTTAGAAGCTCGGCTCGTTGACAAGTCTGGGATGAACATAATTAAACATGCTTTGAAACATTCTTGATAGGGGCAGAGATGGAAAGTATCCTTTTGCAATATTAGAATTAGTACTGGGACGAGCATTTTCATTGTCACATTACTGCACTAGATGAATAATACGTTGAGGTTATTGTGGAATATTATGCGATGAGGGATGTCCGCATGATTTTCTGACATATGTCACACTAGTCATGACTAAAAGCGGGCGAAATTTTTGAAAATATTGAGAAAATATACCTTAAAAATGCATTTTACGACCCTAGATTTTAAATTTTTTTTCGCCAAATTTTTTATGATTTAACCAATTTTGAAACCCTGACGGCGGACATTCTACCATATCCATACGCCACTGTATGCGACTCGCAATTGATTTATATCACGTTTTGAGCTTTTGCAGAAACCGTGAGATTTTTGTTTGTTAGCCTGAGCACATACATCAGAGAGATTTAATTGCTCTTGGAGGCGGCTCCAAGATGTCTTGAGATACCAAAGATAAAACATTATTGTTTCCGATTATAGATGTTGCGTTCAAAGATAATTAAAATCAATAAGTTTCTGCGCGCTATTTCCGGGATGTATGTGCCAGACCTTACTTAAGCTGCAACTGCTCCAAGCATTGTATAAGCCTGCTTGGCCATGACAACCAAGGATTAAAAGAAAAAACGCATAAACCTATCTGTTTCTTCTCAGATAATACTTATTCCGGTACAAGATGGTACAATGGTTCATCTAATATTTACCCATTGTTAGACATACTCAACCCATGCAAACTTTAACAGTACATTACCCATTAAAACGCATCTTTACAGTCTTTGCAAGCCGTTAATTTCCTTAAATGTGCTTTGCAGACCTGCGTTCTAATATAATAACCCAATGTTTTAAGATATGAAATTACGATTTTCTAATGAGCAACTTAAAACATAACATATTTTTGTAAAAATTTTATTGTACTTTTAATTACATGCAATGTTTCTATTAAATTTTAAACATTTTCATAATGAAGTTGAAATTAGTTTCCATTTGCGATTTTAAAACACTGCTGTTAAGTCTTTGCAAGTGCGCACGGTTCTTACAAAGTGTGTGTACATTTGGCGTTTCAAGTTATTCACGCACTAGTTAACATGGGTTTACAGTACTCTATTAAATTTTTTGAATGGTATCAATACTATAAATTCTCCACATTTGCAAAAAGAATCACGTCACAAAATACGGATTCTGATTGGATACCTGTTCTCCATTAAGTGAAACAAATAAAAAACACATAGTTAAAGAAAGAAAATACAGTATGGGCCAATATTAACTCAGTTGACAATTATTAGGCTACAAAACAATTGTACAAGGAGTTTCAAAAGACATTACAGACCCGTAACAATAGGAAAGTAGAGGGCCTCAAGATAATACATTTAATAGGTAAAGTACAATGTAGACTTGATTGCAATTATGGTCAAATATATATTGTAGAATCGAAGGGGAGCTCTGGCTACTCTAGCGGTACTGGGTAACTCAAGAGTTTGGATCGAAGGTTGCAAAGTCTACCATAGTAGAGAGCGACCCGCGTTCCAACAGAAAACATACATTGGTGGTTCACCGATTTTTGCCTAACAAATAGAGAAATTCAATTCCAAAAACAACTTCAGCAGTGACCAATTCACACGGCATCACGCCGAAGCCATATCTTTGAAGCCATCTCTACTCGCCAGGTGCTAGCTGTGTGTCTCAAGTATTAATTCCTAGCTCAATAAACAATTCATCTCAGAGTTCCCTTATCTCAGCTCAGCCATGTATGCTTATAATCACGTTCAGGGTTTTCGAGTACTCGGAATGTTAAGAACTCGAACTCGAATAAGCTCGCAAAACTCGATCGGAAAAACTCGGAAGAGAAATCGTCAAAACTCGAACTCGTTCGAAAATCCACTTGAAAATACCGTGAAGATTAAATTTTTTTAAATATCAATTTTCT
>CABFPE010000266.1:404515-416926 GCA_900660155.1 Hofstenia miamia
TACATATATATATATATATATATATATATATATAAACATACATACATACACATATATGAATAAAATTTAATAATAGTGGACCTCCTATTATTTCCTAATCTAATGATCAATTGATGGCATAATAGTCACACTAAATCAGAAATGAACCTTTTAAGTATTCAAGTAAATCAAATTGAATATAATAAGGTAGATATGTCAAAGAATAATATTTATAGTAGAAATTGAAATATCTACAAAAAATTGCAAGTGTTAATGGAAATGACAGAAGAAGAAACACTAAACAATCAGTAAATGCTCAAGAGTTTCAACACCATCAAAAACAAATTAAAACAAAATATTTTAGGTCTGGTGGCTGCCACACTTAAAAGGTTCTTTGAAGCAATATTTTTCTTGGAGTAACTTTCAGCAATCAAACNAAAATTTACACGACACTTATGAAAAGGATATTGAATTATAATCAAGAAATTGGTTGGAAAAACATTTGCAGAAAACTATGCAAAAAAGTTTTAAAAAAGTTTATGGAATCTCACACATATTGTTATTTGGTGTGATAAAAACTTTGGATACTTCTGAATGTGGATATGAAGTTCAATTTCATAATCCTTTGGGTGATTTTTTTTATAAAATTTGAATCTAGGGTTTTCTTACTGTACTACACCTACTCTCCATGCAAAGCCTTTGCCAAACTTTGAAATAGGTTTAAAAAAAGTTGTATAGTTACACTAAGGTAAGAGCTCTCTCCAGAAGACATTTCACATTAAAGACTTCCTAAATCAAGCTAATTTTCAATAAAAAAATTTAGCAAAACATTTGAAAGTTGTTTTGAAATAACACATTCTAATAATCAAATGCTGGCTTAGTAGTCACACAGAATCAGAAATGAAACTTTTAAGTAATCAAATATATGAAATGGAAAGTAATAAAGTAGATATGTCAGGGAATATAATTCATAGTTGAATTTGAAATATCTACAACAAGAACATTGCAAATGTTCATGAAGGTGACAAAAAAGAGACACTAAAATCAACCAGTGAACGGGAAGTCATTAGAAAGTAGCCTGGCAATCAAAGAAAACAAGGTTTTGCAAATTATTAAGCAATCTCAAAAATTAATTATGTAGAATTCAGACTACGCATAATTTTCGTTCAAATTTGCAAGAGAATTATGGCAAGGATATTGAATTACATCCAAGAAGTTGGATGGAAAAACGTTTGCAGAAATTTGTGTACAAAGTTGTACAAAAGCTCACAGAATCTCTCAAATATTGTCATTTGGTTTGAGAAAAACTTTGAAAACTCCTTAATGTGCATATAAAGCTCAATTTCATATCTTGCGTGATTCTTTTAAAATTTTTATACTGTACTCCCTCTATTTTCCATGCAAAACCTTTGCCAAAAATGTGACATAAATTTAAAAGCAGTTTTTCAATTATACTATGAAGCTAATTTTCAATAAACAGGAATTGGAGCAAAACATTTGAAAGTTGTTTTGAAACTGCTAGATTAATAAGAAATGTTTAATTATTCTATTTAAATAATTAATTATTCTTATTTAAAAGTTCCAAGCTTTTGTTTTCATGTGATAGACCAAAAAACAGTTTTTGTTTGGCTTGATATATCAATATATTTTGAATTTTTCACCCATTTATTTCGAATATCAGTGCTGGTCTCAATTTGTTGGAAAATCAATAATGACCAAAAATAGCATGAGCGCTGATGCTTGGCGGAGGTGATGATCAACGAACTCATAATGTGATCTTGCATTTCCCATTGCGCTTGCTGCAAAAAAAAATACTGTGGTAAAAAACTTCCAATTTTTCCTTTTTCAAGCCAAATAATTACAACGCAGTTATTATTAAAAAATGACTCGAAACATGCGCTGTGCATTTGTGGTGTGAATGCTGAAGAGAAAATCATTATCAATATATTTATGCCCTGCTTTAATTATATTCCGCTGTTTTTGTTCGCAAATATAGGTTTTCAGCGACCACAACCTGTGAGACGTCAGGGTTTTCGAGTCGAGTTCGAGTTACTCGGACCGAGTTTGAGTTTTTATGTTTCGAGTTGGGGTTTGAGTATTTTTTATAATTCCGAGTTTTTAGGCTAAAAAACATTTATTTTGCAATAATTCTAAGCTAAAAATAGTTTTTATGATTGGTAAAGAAATTGAAATCTAAAACAATTTAAATTTTACGGTATTTTCAAGTGGATTTTCGATCGAGTTCGATTCGAGTTTTGATGATTTTTCTTCCGAGTTTTTCCGATCGAATTTTGCGAGCTTATTCGAGTTCGAGTTCTTAACATTCCGAGCACTCGAAAACCCTGGAGACGTCTTCATCCAAATGAGGTAAAAGTAGTAAGAGATGAGCACGAGGACATCTCATTGGGATACCATGAAATGAGACATGCTACCTATGGCTATTTCCCTTATGAAAAACAACCGATTCTATTGGACGCCATCTAGTGAGGAAATGTTGTTTGAAAAATTTGAATTGGGCAAACTAATTTCTGGACAAGTTTTGTGATATTGAGTTCTAGGATTCAGGCAAACTGATATATTTGATTACAATCAATGTTTTTGACAAAATTAAATTGTGCAAAATCATTTTCAGACAAAGTTTAGGCTTTGGAATTCTATGATTTAGGCAAACTGATGTATTGAATGACTAGTTCTTGTTATGACATGTATATTGCAACACTTTTTTAATCATAGTACATGATGATTTAAGGAAAAGTAATACATAGAACCATTCCATACATTTCCATTATTTAGGCTCTCTATATATTTGCTGTAATTAAATTTTTTTTTGCTAATATATTCACGTTAAAGTTGTATGCAAAAGTTAAATTTAGTTTTTAGTTGTTTTTTATTTACTGCTCTGTGTAGCTTTTATTTTTTCTTACTTGTCTATGTTGTACATATTGCTTAATTTTGTAAATACTGTACATATGAGTTGCTTATTGTAAGGTTTGCAATTTTGTAAATGTGTACAAACTAGACAATGTAGAGGAAAAGTTAAATATAGCTATTAAAGTAAAGTAAAATATTCGCAAAACTTAATGCCAAAGTCTGATATAAAGATATGGTAATATGATGCAAAATTTAATGATAGAAACTTGATTAACTTGATAAAAAGCAAGGCAGTTTCAAGAAAGATTTATACATTTGATAATATTTATACATTTACATGTTGTATATATGATAAAATATATAAATGATTACAATTTAAACTAATGATGTTAAAACTTTACATAAAAAAGGATTTATTTATGATGAAGTATATAAATTACTAATATTTAAACTATTCATGGTAAAAATTACAATAAAAATCGAATTTAAGTGTATGTACGTTTTTCTTTTTCATTGTTGGAAGTTTATACTAATACTGTCATGAAATTTTCATTTCATTCAATGCTTCTGACGATTGATGTGGTGACCGTGGAATTTATTCAACATTGTAAGCTATTTTTACATTTTCATAAGTTAATATTTCTGACTTTGTTTTATGTGATTATGATATATTGTAATATTTTATAATGTTTGTACATGCTTAATATCTTTGCTAACAAAAATTTGCATTAGAGATGTGGAAAGTATATTTTTTAAAGAGCAACAAAACTTAGAACATTATAAAATTTATTTCGATGTCTTCGTTCACATATTTTGATTATTAGGGCTTTTTGGAATATTGTTTTTAGATCAATACGTTTAAAAGCGTAAAGTGGGAGGCTATGCAAAGTCAAATCGCTAAGCAAACGGAAACTGTCAAATGTGTTAACTCATTTATTAATGAAACCATAGCAAATAGAAAAATGTCACACGTATTAAAACCCTTAGCAATACATCGAACTCTAGAACTAAATCAAGTAATAAAAATACATATTTTAGGCGCTCAAATGGTGGAGAAATATTTTTAATTCCAAAATATATCGAGATTCTCTTTAATGCTATGCCTTTAAACCTCTGTTCAAAAATCTCTATACGATTTTGAAATACTTAATATGAAATTGGGATAAATCCGTTTTCCAATTGCATATTTCGAGATAAATATCTTGATGTGTATATTTCATTTTATCTTTTGCAAAAAAAGGTGTTGATTAATAAATCACTTTACTTTACTAACATTTTAAGTTTGTAGCATCTATCATTTACAAAAATGTTAAATTTAAAAAAACATCTTGTGATAATATAATTGAGATTTTTTTCAAAATTGTGAAAATATTCTAGTTTCGTATGACTTGAAAATATATTATTTAATAGTGTTAATTTACAAAGTGATTAAATTTCATGTTTATATTGTAGTATATTTGCATCATTTTTGTAAAATAACATTTAGTGTCTAATTAATAATAAGATTTAATAATAGTTATTGTACAATTAATGGTTAATATCCTTTGTAATTTGATTGGTCGCTCGCAAGAGAAATCCATTTATGTGCGTAAATTTTAATCGCAGACATCACTGTATCTTTTGCTAATTTGTTCTGTTATTACTCATCGCTTTATAACAAGTGAGTTGCGCTGTTGATTAATATTTATAAATAGAGACAGAAGTTGTTAAATTCTGTTAATTTAAGTTTTGCTATCCTAGCTTCTAGTTGCTTTTACTTTCGCTATTATAAATTTC
Source organism: Hofstenia miamia (assembly GCA_900660155.1). Taxonomy (NCBI): domain Eukaryota; kingdom Metazoa; phylum Xenacoelomorpha; order Acoela; family Hofsteniidae; genus Hofstenia; species Hofstenia miamia. Next base: position 409,142 of record CABFPE010000266.1, read on the forward strand.
GCCAACCGAATATTTAACTAACTTACTATTTTAGCATTTTTCGGATAATAACTTTTTCCTACTGTAAATTGCCCACTTATTATCTTTATTATATTTATTTATATATTATGTTATTGATCAGTATGATCAATGCTTAGGGTATCACTTCGGGCAACAGGTAAGATAACCTGAGGCTTTAAATGGTCAGATGGTTAAGCCCCTTAGTCTGTGTGATAGTAGGAATAGGTATATAAGGATGAGTATGGTTAGGAAGCGCAGTTTGCATGTAGCTATAATTGTTGTATTTTCTCTAGTCTAAAATGAGCTGAGAATTAGGTATTGGAAATGGTTCATTGCTTCGGCCGGAGGACATGATTCTGTAAGAAAAAGTTTGGAATTAACTTGTTCTCTGAATACTTGTTAACCTATGGAATGAACATGCCCTTGTTTTTTTACATAATTAACTAGAAGTTTCATCGGTTGTTTATTATTTCTAAAGATAGAATGCTTGCTGGGTATAGCACGTGCTTCTACCACAAGTCCAGCATTCTACAATGCAGTTTGAGATAGACTGTTTATTAATTTGGTAGATAGCAATCTTTATGATTGGATACATTCGACATTTGAACAAGGGGATATAGATAAAAATTATGTAATGTTGTCTTGTCTGTGAAAAAGTGCAAGTTTGTGCATAATGAATAAACAGTCGGTATAATAGAACTTCACTTTGAAGAGAACTACGCTGAAAGAATTCCAACTTTGTTTTATAAATTATTTCTAAAATTTCACATGTTTGATTATTATAGAAAAAGTCTTACCTTTTTTTGTCATATTATTCTAAGTTTTTAAATATATTTTTAAAAAAATGTAATAAATTTTATTTTTTGACGAACAAATTTTTACAGCATTTGCTTAAATTGTTATTTTTTATATGCTTCATTGTAAATAACGTTTTTTTTGTCTCACATTTCTAAAGGGTTTGTTAAATAATAATCGTCAATATATTTCATCGCAAATAAATATGTTTTTTATATTTTTACCGCATTTGCTTAAATTCTAATCGTTTATTTGTTTTTTGTAAACAAAAGCATTTTTTTGTAAATTTTTGGCATCATTTGGCTAAATTATAATCATTTCCTATATACTTTATTATAAATATAAACGGTATTTATTGTAATTTTTTACAGCTTTTGCTTAAATTGTAATTGTTTATACAATTTATCATAAATAAAAACGTTTTTCTTATGTAAATTTTTATATAATCAATGTTCATTGAACTGTAGATGAAATTCGTTAAATGAAAAAGAAAAGAAGGATATACGTAAACCATTATCATTTTTATTAGTGCACTTTATATTTTCTTTAAACAGATGTGTAACGTCTACAACTATATAAAGTGAATATGTATATGTATAAATATTATCACATATATAATTTTTTCTAGAAACTACCTTGCTTTTCGTCAAATAAATCAAGTTTATATCAATAAATTAAAATTGAACTCCAAAAATCAAAATCTTTTCTACGTTGCTCATTGAAGTTTTAGAAGTTAACCAAATGGCGCACAATGATATTGACAAGGCCAATTATCTAATACATTAATTTTGAAAACAAACTTAATTTCCTTCAATTATTGGAAATTCTAGATTTGGAAACTAATTATGTATTGTAATACTTTTGGCAAAAACTTGAACTATTAAAGTATGTCAATCTAATTCAATTCAAAATATGTTTATAGCAAAGATTTTCATTTGTACTTAATTATAAATAATCTGTTTAATAATTGTCACAGCCAGAGGACGTTTGTCCCAAGAGAATAAAACTGAATGCCATAAAAAATCCTTAGATTTCCCCTATTGTGAATAGGTTTTGAAAAAATTTCCAAAGAAAATGGATGTACATGTAATTATATATATATATATATATATATATATATATATATATATATAATTGCATTTTTCACATCATCAAGGAACTCATAATGTAATATTGTCTCTCCCATTGCGTTTGCTGCAAAATATGTGAACGTGGTAGCGCAATAGCTTGGTAAAGAAAAGTCCAATTTTTCATTAAAAATACCTCAAAGCTTGCATTTTTGGTGCGAATGATGATGTGGGGACACAATACCAAAATGAGGAGGTCCACGCTTCTTCTAGTCTTTCACCATATCTCGCTGAGAGAATTGTGTTCCTTTTTCTCCCCTTCAAAGATATTTACCTCATTCAAGTTTTTAACAAGAGCATCATCAATTTATTCATGCATTACTTTCATTACGTTCCGCGGCTTTTTGGGCAAAAGTTCGTCTTCATGCAAATGTGGTAAATCCCTCTCAAAAGAGTAAAGATAGCCCCTTTAAAAGGAACTGACATTCAAAATCATTTACAAGATCTAACTGAAGCCATTCAGATTACATAGTTATTCAAATCACCCTAAATATACTTCCCAATAAAAAAATTAATGCTTTTTAGTTCGCATGAAAGAATAATATCATTTAGGGAGGGCATTTGCTCTTTGTTAAATTTTCAATGAAGAATTGAACTCAATAAATCAAAATCTTTTCTTTATTGCTCACTGATGCTTCTGAATTTAACAAAATAATATTGACAAAACCAATTAACTAATACATAAATTTTGAAAGCAAACTTAATTTCCTTCAATTATTGGAAATTCTAGATTTGGAAACTAATTATGTATTGTAATACTTTTGGCAAAAACTTGAACTATTAAAGTATGTCAATCTAATTCAATTCAAAATATGTTTATAGCAAAGATTTTCATTTGTACTTAATTATAAATAATCTGTTTAATAATTGTCACAGCCAGAGGACGTTTGTCCCAAGAGAATAAAACTGAATGCCATAAAAAATCCTTAGATTTCCCCTATTGTGAATAGGTTTTGAAAAAATTTCCAAAGAAAATGGATGTACATGTAATTATATATATATATATTTATAATTTAATATATAATNATATATAATGTATATATATATATATATATATATATATATATTAGAGATTGTCATTGTTACAGTTCGCTTTCAGGAAATTGCTTTCTAACAAAATATTATATTAATATGCTGTATTTATAGAATAATGTATATTATACCATGATTAATAATTCTGTACATTTTGGCGTTAAGTATGCTTAATTTGCTTCAAAAATTGCAATTTTGAAATTAGAAAACTAATTATGTATTAAAACTTTTGGTGAAAACTTGAATTTTTAAATATGTCGATTCAAAGTATGTTTTTACTAAAGACCTATACCTCATTATAAATTGTCTGTTTAATAATTGTCACAGTCAGAGAACATTTGTCCCTAATAGAATAAAACTGAGTGCCATAAACAATCCTCAGATTTTCCCTTATTGAGAATATGTTTTGAAAAAATTTCAATAGAAAATGGATAAAATAATATTAGAGATTATCATGGTTACAGTTCGGTTTCAGAAAATTGCTTTCTAATAAAATATTATAATATTATGCTGCATTTAAAGAATAATTAATAATTCTGTACATTTTAGGGTTAAGTATGCTTTTACCAATGGTGAGGTTTCTTAGACCAAATCCATTTTATTTACTTTACCAAAAGAAGCAAACCACCAAAAAACATAATAAATGCTTTAGTTTGTGAAAAATCAAATGAAAATGTTTTTGCTCAAATCAGTAAATGTGGGGTAATATATATATATATATATATAAAATCAAATCTGTGCAATAAATTTGGTTTGAATCTAATATTTTTAAATTTATGCTTTTTTAGATTTACAGCATCTAACCTACTAAACAGCTTAGAAAAATGAAAATTTCTTTGATTGCACTTCATCTAAAGATATTAATATTTATAATTTAAAAAAGGCAATATTAAATATAAGCTATGTTAATTTAACATTTTATACACATATTTTTTGGTCATTTCGAGTTTATCTATTAATTCCAAAAAGTTTGAAATAGTTCAGAAGAACTTTGAAACCACTAACAGAAGCTGCCATACCCAAAAAGCTATATGCAAGGCTGAATACATCTGCGACTTCACTATTGAAGAATCCACCACCCATTGCGAATCCATTCGCAAAAGCAACGTCAACTGCTGTAATAAAGTTAAAGTTATTGTCGAATATCCAAATGGCAAAAATAGGCAAGATGAATATGATGAGAAATTCAAATATGACAACAATGAGAAGGTATGCCAATGTCTTTATTACATTGCTTAGAGAATTTTCCAACAACTCCCAAAACGCTTTCCAAAGAGATTCGAACAAATATACGAGTACAATAAATAAATATGCAGACATAATGACGCCTATTATTCCATAAAGTACGTACAAAAGACGTGAAGTATCGTTTAATAGGGCTACCGCCCCCATTCCTAAAAACGTATTGTTTAGTGTGAAAAATCATTTTCAATTTCAGATGCATAGGAAATTCCGTAGCAATTTAATAATTTCAATTATTTAAATAACCAACAGTTAATCCTATCTTACTTGGGCTTTTGTAACATTTATTTCAGAAGGGGTGTCTTGGCCTCCCCCTATGATCTCGAAAACGCTACATTTGATCAACACCAAATTTGGTGTGGAGATACTTTGCCATGTGAGGTACATTTTGGCAAAACCATTTTTTAGTAGCGGCAGGTTATTAACAGATATCCCCTGATTCTTTCATTAGGAATAAGGTGGTTAAACATTGTGAGATGATTTTCAGAGGTTCCAAACTTTGTGCTCAGGCACTTTTGCCTTATCCCCCACTCAAATTTTTGTAGTAACCTTAATCCTAAACTTAACCCAAACCATAACACAAAGTATGACCCTAACTTTAAGCTAAATTTTAACCTAGTCCCCCAATCTTACCCCAAACCATAAACCTAACATTATACTATGTTATTTATCATGAGAGCACCGCTCAATGAAAACATTCATTCTGATCATGAACTTCTATAGAAGTTGATGTTCTGATTTATGTAAAATAAAGTAACTACGTGAAACGATGTAAAGGAAAAATCGCTGTTTTATCTAATAAACATTGCCAAATCTTATAACTGCTTTGTAATTGAACCAATAATTAGCCTATTAATAGCAGTATATTATAATAGTTTTATAATTTATAATAATGAAACTTACTGATATGAATAATAAATTTGCATATTCCTTCTAAATAATGTCTGGGGTATGGTTTGGGTTAGTGTAAAGCTTGGGGATGGGGTTTGCGTTCGGTCTATAATTATTATATTGATAAACTAACATATTTTTGCAATTAATTACCAACAACTCTTCTATCGTGTAAACTAAAATGGTAGTGTTTAGATGAGCGCATGCTTTGTAATTCATCTCCGGTAAAAAAAATTTACATAAGGAATATAGCTCTATTAAATTTAACCTAAAGATTATATCAATACAGTATGCTAACCCACTATCCCTACTATAACTATTTTTAACGATTAATTTTGTCTATAGTGAAAATTCCGAAACCTTTTTTACATAACTGTACTTGCATCTGTACGTAAAATTTCATTTTTTACTTTTCACATGCATATTAGATTCCTTTAGTAGCATTCAGTCCAATGGGAGTGCGATTTGGTAAAAAATTACTATTGGGACTTTGACTAACATGGACAAGAGATCATAAATATAGAAATAAAATCAATATAGTGGAACAAAGGACAAGAAATTTTTAAAGGACTGGCATGGGATGGAACTAGGATCATTTGATTGCACCGACATCCATAACGTCTAATCAAAATCAACTTTTGGGGTCGGGTTGGGCTCGGGTCCATGTTTAACTGATGTCGTCACTTTGAAAACGCATTCATTCAAAAGCCCAATCGCAAATTAGAAGAAGTCCTACCGTTGGTGGTCATTATCGTCACGCATACTAGCCAATAGGTATTAAACTGGTTGCTATGCGATCCATTAATAAGCCAGAAAAATAGTCCGCCCAAAACAGAATATGCAGTGCAAACACCTATCAAAACAGCTGCAACAATAAGTCGACGAATGATCGATACTTCAGACATTTTTCAAGTTGTGTTTGATTAAAATCCAAATACATGTATATAGGTTCCGTGTTTATATATCAAATACAAATGTTTGATTTGCCATAGATGTTTGACGTTGTTAGTAATACTAGATTGTTATTAAGTTAGGATATGAATGAAATTAAATGTATAAATCATGTATTCAACAAAACCTGTTTGGTCAAAATGAATATTACAGTACAAATTAATTAAATGAACACTATTCTATATTATTCCAAACTTTCAAAGCAAGTACATCGGGAAACACATCAGGTATTTTGGGCCACATACTTAGTTGGTAAAGGCTCAAGAGTGACGTTTGAAACTGTTTCAACACTATCAAAAACAGATTAAAGCAAAATTATTTTAGGTCTGGTGTATGCAACACTTAAAAGGTTCCTTGAAGAAATATTTTCAGCAATCAAACAGGAAGAGCTACTGGATGTATTGTGAAATTTTGTGGGTATTTTTTAACTCGGATGTTTCAAGATTTCAAATTGTAAATGACCAATCAGTAATCAGCAAAACTTTAGTATTATTTTACAATACCTAGGTAAATAATCATAAAATTTTGATAGCTGTAGATTTGGATCTTAGAAAATTGTTATCATATTTGAATGATAATATTGATATACAAATTGTTATTAAGATAAAAAAAGTTCAACATGTTTAGTTGGAAAAAAACAAATTACTGTTGACCAAAATCTTAGGAAGAATATCTGTAGTTTTTATTTGCGTTAATATTAAAGTAGCTCTGTCAAATACAACATTTATAAAGAAGTACCAGATATAAACCCATATTATTAACTTGCAAGTTGGTAAGTGGTTGAATATCAACATTTCCTTTATACGGTTTTGTGTATTATGAATATATATATATATATATATATATATATATATATATGTGTGTGTGAATATATATGAATAAAATTTAATAACAGTGGAACTCCTGATATAACACATTCTAATAATCAAATGATGGCATAGTAGTCATGCAGAATCAGAAATGAAACTTTTAATTAATCAAATATATAGAATGGAAAATAATAAAGTAGATATGTCAGGGAATATTTGAATTTGAAATATCTACAACAATAACATTGCAAATTTTCATGAAGGTGACAAAAGAAGAGGCACTAAAATCAACCAGTGAATGGGAAGTCATTAGAAAATAGACTTGCAACAAATGAAAATATGATTTTGCATATTATTAGGCAATTTAAAAATTCAATTATGTAGCATTGAGGCAATGTAAAATTTTTTATAAAATTTACACGACACTTATGAAAAGGATATTGAATTATAATCAAGAAATTGGTTGGAAAAACATTTGCAGAAAACTATGCAAAAAAGTTTTAAAAAAGTTTATGGAATCTCACACATATTGTTATTTGGTGTGATAAAAACTTTGGATACTTCTGAATGTGGATATGAAGTTCAATTTCATAATCCTTTGGGTGATTTTTTTTATAAAATTTGAATCTAGGGTTTTCTTACTGTACTACACCTACTCTCCATGCAAAGCCTTTGCCAAACTTTGAAATAGGTTTAAAAAAAGTTGTATAGTTACACTAAGGTAAGAGCCCTCTCCAGAAGACATTTCACATTAAAGACTTCCTAAATCAAGCTAATTTTCAATAAAAAAATTTAGCAAAACATTTGAAAGTTGTTTTGAAACCAAATTGTTAATAAAAAATGCTTAATTACACTAAAAAACTAATTAAAAAGTTCCAAGGTTGTGTATTAATGTGATAATCTGAAAGCAGATATGCTAGGGTTGATATATATATATA
>CABFPE010000266.1:418009-434223 GCA_900660155.1 Hofstenia miamia
TATATATATATATATTAGAGATTGTCATTGTTACAGTTCGCTTTCAGGAAATTGCTTTCTAACAAAATATTATATTAATATGCTGTATTTATAGAATAATGTATATTATACCATAATTAATAATTCTGTACATTTTGGGGTTAAATATGCTTTTTCAAATGGTGAGGTTTCTTAGACCAAATCCATTTTATTTACCGTGAACTGGGGTAACATTGAACGCCACAATTAGAAAATGATTATTGCCACATACTTTGGTATTTTATAAATATATTCTCAATTTTCTTACATAATTTGAATTTTTAATTATATCAGAATTAACAAAATGTTGAAGTTCAGTACTGTAACATTTGCTGCGGTCTGTACATATCAATTTTGATGATGAACAAAGAAAGCCATATTTTCATCATTGTGTATACTTTTATCTTTTTACAATATGAGTTGATAGTTATTATGTTAATAAGTGTCTGACTATGTTTGTAATTTGTGTCTGGGATAAATTTTTGTTTTGTTGTGATATAGTATTGGCTTTTGTCAATTTGCATGCGATAAATTTGAATTTGCATAGTGGTTTTAATTGAATTGGTCATTAAAATGTTTAAATTTGAATAGGAAATACTTTATATTTTTTTAATTTTGAACTTGGGAGGGATTGTTGGCAAAGTGATACCAAGAAGATCTAATTTTAAATAGTGTTCAATGTCACCCCCGTTTACTGTACTTTACCAAAAGATGCAAACCACCAAAAACCATAAGATTTGCTGCTGTCGTTTACGGTCAAATCAGTAAATATAGTGCAATCTTTATACACTTATATATATATATATATATATATATATATATATAATATGAAGTCTCTTCATTAAATTTGGTTTGAATCTAATATTTTGAAATTTATAGTTTCTTAGATTTTCAGCATCTAACCTACTGAACAGCTTAGAAAAAATGAAAATTTCTTTGATTGCACTTCATCTAAAGATATTTTTATATGTAATATAAATCTAGAACAGCGAGTAGTCCTTGAGAATATATTTACACTTGATGTTTCAAATGCGAAAATTATTGAAAAAACCAAATCTTTTACTAATAGCAAATTCAATGAGATTATCAACATAATTGGAAGTACATGTACCTGCTAGTGTTTTTGCTGAATCAATCAAACAAAAAAATCTTATTGGTCATTTTGACCTATCGTCGCCAATTGTAAACATAAGCTATGTTAACTTAACAGTTTATGCACTTGTACATACATTTATTCGTCGTTTTAAGTTCATTCATTGATTCCAAAGACTTTGAAATAATTCAGAAGTACTTTGAAACCACTAAGAGAACCTGTCATACCCAAAAAGCTATATGCAAGGCTGAATACATCTGCGACTTCACTATTAAAAAATCCACCATCAAATTGCGAATCCATTCGCAAAAGCAACGTCAACTGCTGTAATAAAGTTAAAGTTATTGTCGAATATCCAAATGGCAAAAACAGGCAAGATGAATATAATGAGGAAATTCAAATATCACAGCAATTAGAAGGTATGTGAATGTCTTTATTACACTGCTTTGAGATATTTCAAACGACTCTCAAAACGCTTTCCAAAGAGATTCGAACAAATATACACTAGTATCTATCTAGAGCTTTATAAGAAACTATTATTTTATCCAGAAGTAAGAGACTACTTGTTTTTGCAGTTTAGAACATATTGGTATATTGAGGTTTCTAGGAAAAATAAAGCAGCTCAGAAGGCTAATAAGCTCATGGAAGGCATAGCAAAGCACCAATTCACTTTAAATAAATAGAAAACGTGCTGAAATTTCACAACATTACATTTAAAAACTGACACTATTTATTGTTTATAAAATAGGTCTGCATCTGCATATAATTAACATAAAATCTCAAAATGGAAACGTCATGACGTTTTTTTACGTTTAGTATGACACTTTTTTATTCAATTAGCATATTTTATAATTTCTCTGCGTTTGAGACCCCAAGATTTTTTTTGCAAATTTACAAAAACCTATTTTTGGAATAGCCCTAATATATATATATTGATATAACTTTTTGAGATTGTTTAGTTACTTAATAGATATGGTGACTCTGTAGGTATGGCTGTTAATACATTGCGGTGGCCCAAGCTTTTTCTTCTGGAATTCATATTAGCTCACCGATCATTCTTTGTTATGATTCAACATCAATATTTTTCAATACCAGTGATGCTTATCTTTCGCACAAGCGGCTCAAAATTAATAAATTTTTGAATTTTTGGTCGTTCAACAGTGCAAGTTTATTAGCAAACAATTTCATTACTTTTTATTATTTTTAAGTACTATAAGTTATACGCTTTCGTTTGGTACAAAAAGTGCATTCTTTAACTTTTAATTTTAAATATGTGTGATCATTGAATTTTAATCACATCCTTATCAACTACCAAGCAATAGCGAAAAATTGTTTCAATATCCCAAAATATTAGTGTGTTTTGCTTACCAAAAATATTCTTTCTCAGTAAATGTTAGTCTTGTACATGGCTGTTATGGATAAAAAGGTTAGCAATGAGCTATCTCAAGAAGCCGTCTCAGGATGAGCTTGATACTATTCAGAGAGTCCTATGCGGTGTCACACTCTTCGAAGTATGTTGGATCATCATCCAGTGACACTTAAACAGATTCAATCAGCATTGTTTTTCCCAAATTGAACTTTAAGTCTTCACAATTCTGCGATTCCCTTGATTATTACCATTGCCACTATACTTAGTTATAAAGCAAAAGAAAGGCCTTAGCCTTTAGTACTAAAAATATAGAGAAGTAACAAAGTTGATTGCTTCTTTTTGATGCAATCGACATGCAAAGTTGAAATAACAACAATATAAAATATCGAAAAATTTTAAGTAACTTAACAGCTTGTGCAAGAGGTAGACATCACTGGTTTTTAAAAATATTCTGCAAGAATTGTAATGTTGCATTGTAATACAGATTTAGGTGTAAACAATGTTGATTTCAAGAAAATTTTCATCTCATCCTATTATATATCGATTATTATATATATATATATATATATATATATAATATGAATATTTGCTTATTACGACGAATTAATTTCGAAACTTACATATTCTTAAAAATCAACACGGTCTGATTAACAGAAGCAGACTGTATAATATAAAGTGTAACATGTATATTATAAAATTTCAGGCTTTTCAAATGAAATATACATGTATACTGTGAATAATTTACGAAAACTATACTTACGTAGTTTTTATTTTCTATGGCATTGTAAAGATCTCTCTGAGCGTAGTCAGGATCTGCTGCCGCCAATTGTTCTGCTTCCTCACGAAACAAGCACTTAATGCCATTTTCAGTCTATTTAAAAATGAGAATTTTACAATTGAATAGAAACAATAAACAGACCTTGTAATGAAATTTACAATAGCAGTATTCTCCTTTGCTATTAATTAACTTGAAGGCGTGACTTCCGTAACCATTCATGTGACGATAGCCAAACGGTATACCACGATCTGAAAAAAGAAAGGCAACTTGATGACAAGTTTCAGGTCGCAATGAAATAAAGTCCCAAAACATATCGGGGTCCTAAAATACAAATATGCACTTTTTGTTTTGTATATGAAAAAGTTTTTCATACTAATTGAACGAATAATGCAAAGATGTTTTAAAGTACTTAACTTAAGATTCGTTACTGGATTTCGCTTTTGTGTATGAATGAAGTGAGGGAACTAAATACAAAATAATAGTAACTCAAATAACATATCTCAGGTAGTGCAAAACCACTTCTCTATTTCAAAAACAAATAGGACCTTACTACAATTGCGCTTCATTTAAAAATTTAAAAGGAAGCATTAACAATTTCCGATATGGTTTAAGCCTGTTTTTATTATGTCAAAATTTCAGCAAAGTTTACATTTGATGGATGTTTGAAAAAATTACCTATTCTGACAGGGCGGATCCAGAAAACATTAATAAGGGGACACATTGATAAACAACCATTTTACCTCGTAGCTTCATGCTAATGCATTTATACTTCTATATATCTATAAATAAGAACACATAAGATAGAATCAAAACATTTATAAAACAAAGTTAACCCTAATCTACATGAGATTAGTTTTTTTTTAAATTTGCCTGTTTTTAATTGTAAAGAGTTGCGAGCATTGCAACAGAGAAAGTAATTGTCAATGCTACCTACAAACTCCATGTATCTATTCTATTTAGGATTACAATTAGGAAATGAATAAAAGTGCTTGTGAATTGAAGAAATCTTTGAATGATGATTGAGCTACTAATATCTATGTAGGTAAAAGTTAGAAGACTGATTATCTAAACATTTCATGACCACATAAAGTCCTTCATTAAAAATCACGCTTACTTAGATTTAATGTCATTAGCACTGAGAAGTAGAAATTTTTTCAACCTGTCGGATCAATGAGAGTGTCACATGGTTCTCATCTTCGTAATTATTAAATTGAAGTGAAGGTATTATCACACAGTTGATGGTTTCTCATTCTTGAATAATTTGTGAAAGTTGAGCAACAAGTTGAGAAGATTATGTAAGTGTATCATAATCACTCTAATTAATAATTCATTTTTATCTGTATAAATCTCGAAATCATAAGCTACGCCATGTATACCAAATAGCATACACATTATAAAATCCATTTTTTTGTTTTTTAGCATTATATTTCGGAGATTGCTTGTCAAAATTAATCAATTTTATTACAATTACATATATTGTAAATATGCACCAAAATTGGACAGAAACTATATATTTTGCTTAAATCCCTTGTACTTGAAATTTAAATATTGAAGATTCTGCTTAATAGGAAAGCCTCAACATTTTCACAATCTGTATACCTTAATTTCCTCCCTTGGATCCGCCATTGTGTTTGACGTTCAATATAGCATAAGAAAGAGACTTTAGCATGTAAAAATTTATATAATTATACATACTAGTACTGGATCCCTAATGAAAAATATTGGCGTATTATTTCCAACTAAATCATAGTTGCCTTCATTAGTATAAAACTTCACAGCAAAGCCACGAGGATCTCTTGCTGAATCGGCTGATCCACTTTCTCCGCCTAATCATTGGTTATAACAGAAAGAAGAAAAAGAGCATACCAACAGTAGAAAACCTCACTGCAATTGGAGTTCGCTTTCCTATTGTGTTAAGGAAATCTGCGCAGCACACATCAGTTATATCGTGGGTTACTTCGAAATATCCAAATGCTCCTAAAGGCATTGATATAGCACTTACCTAATTGAATGAGGATCAAAGTAAATCTAAGTTCAAAATGCAAGTAAATTGCTTTAGAAAACAGTCACAAATTTTTTAGTTTTTTTGGAAAGCATATATTAATTGAATGATCAGATGTAATATTAATTTTATGCTTAAATTAGAATCAGCTAAATAATTTATTGCTACTATATATAATGACTCTAATTTACAAAATTTTAAAGCTATACAGTTTTGATTGAGAGGCACGTTGAAATGGGATGAGAATTATTTAGATTTGTAATCGACTACAAAATCATTATATATATATATATATATATATATATATAAAAAAAAAGAACAGTAGATAAACTTTGTTTTAGAACTGTTTGCTATAAAAATGTTAGTTCTCTTTTAAAATAACCAACTATTTATTTGCCATTTACACATCAAATCTGTCATTATGAATGGTTTTTCATTAATTGTACAACTAAATTTGCAGTCAACACATCGATGTTTTTAGCCTTTTCATGAATTTTTAAATACCAAAGCATATCCTACCTTTTAAACAAATTCCCACCAAAAATTTTGTGTTTAAGAACTGTATAATTGTGCAATATTTTTAATATAGTTTTACTAAATGCATGTATTAAGATGACTTTAGAGTTTAACATTTACAATTTGATATTAAGAGTTATGAGTCTGTAAATGACTAGGGTTATTAGAAAATTTAATGTCCCCTCCAGAGGCATCCACGCATTCAATTGCACTGACCTTACTAAATAACAGCAATTATTATAATTACCCGTGATTCAATATAAAATCCTGAAAATTTATTAGATTTTCACTAAGAATAATCTTTTCCAAAATGAAAGCAATTTTCTCGTCCATTTTCATTCTTTACTGTAAGTTTTACTCTCAATTCTAAATTCTTTTTTCAATTTTAGTTACAAATTATAAATAATTGTGTTGTTCCAAGTACATTTTTACAAGGATAAGTTAGCCATTGAAAAACTATCAAAGTAGATTTATATTCATGACAAAGCAAACTAAAAAATTTCCCAAATTTTGTTTTTTAGAAATTTTATTTTTCGCATTACGAGAGTAAATTGTTATAATAAAATAGTATTTTTATGTATGATTTGAAGTAATATATATATATATATATATATTCCTATAGACGAAATGCATAATATTCTATGCCGCAAATCTGTTTCATTGCTAGTACAAAAAGCATGTATTTCTTAGTTTTGCTTCGCAATTACATTAAATTATGTATAAGTCACTGCATTATTTAAATATATATAACAGAAAGTAAATAATATTTTGTCATTTTTTATAAAAATGGTGCTTATAACGAAATGTTGCACTAAAAAATCTTGAAAATACAATAATTTAACTACCTATTATTGATTTATACATTTTGAATTTATTTTGAAGAACTCAAGTTAGCCCAAATTTCATTTTTATAACTTGTATGAACATGTAATGAAAAACATATTATTCACGTAATCCATGTTATTATAATATCAATTTAGCAATAACTGCCATAATTAACTATCAAAATTTAATAATGTTATTTTAGAGACGAAGATTTGGATGTACCTGAGCTATATGGTAAGATTTTCGATAAAATTAAAAAATGCTAATAGCTTATTCAAAAAATTGAACATAAATTCAAATTAAATTCCATATAATTGTGTTTGAAGTAAAATTTTGAATTTACATGCTAATATAAAAACGTGTAGAAATTGAGTAACATATTTCATATTCTAATAATTTTTAGTAATTTATCATAACCCAAAATTTCTTTAGTATTCAATAAAATTAATACTTTTAGTATGTTTGTTATGTAATTAGAACAATGCCAAAAACAGCCACAACAAAAATACTTTTTTAAAACTCTGCTACTATATTTCCCTTTTAGTAATGAAAATCTTGGATAGTTTGTGATTTTCTAATAAGCAATGTCTAGTGAGCTAAGCTATATAAGCTTGCTTCTTTAATTAGGGGCACGGATCTTCTTTTGAAACGATTACTAATTTTGAGCTTCAATTTAGCACAATATTGTTAAAAAATATTCGTCTACATGTTGTGTCACTAAGAAAGTTGAAAAACATTCCCCATTAATATAGAATACAATAAAAAAAATTATGCAAACGTTTATCTTTGAAATAAATTAAGTTTTTTCAATTTAAGAAAACGCAAATTTTTTGGAAGATTTTTCTTTTATAAATATGTTTAAAGTGCCATCAAAATTTGAAATCAAGTATTTTCTAAATGTCAATTCTAATATTATTTTTTCCTTTGCACCTCTATTTCATAAACTATCATCAATTGAGAAATTATATTTTACAAAAATTGCTAAAAAAGCTAAGAATTTAATAACTGCACAAGATTTACAATTTCAAATAATAATGTCCATCAAAAGTTTGTGTGCACTTTCTTCCTTTACAAAATTTGATAATTGTTTAAATTTTTATAATTATAGGAATTATTACTTAAAACAGTTATGAAAATAATATCGCTTATTGTTGCAACTTTATTTGATCATTTTTTCCATATTGTTGAATATAATTTCCCAGTTTTTGAACGATTGAAAAGCACTTAGAAGTCTTTGATATTTCTTGAAGAATTCTATTTTAGAAAGGCAGTTAGATGATGTACAAGAACTGGCAACAAGATGGGGAAAACTTATAAAGCAGTTCCATAAACGTGAGCCTGAAGATGACCAATATTTTGAGAGCCCAGAAGATGAGGAAAAAAGAGCTGGTCGATTGATTAAACAGTTTAACAAAAAGGATGATGAAGATAAACGTGTAGGAAGACTAATCAAGCAATTTCATAAAAAGGATGATGAAGAAAAAAGAGCCGGACGACTAATCAAGAACTTCTCAAAGCGCACTTTTGGAACCAACCCTCATGAAATTCGATACTTTCATTCATAATCGGGCCATATATTCTTCAGGTAATATTATGCAAATATTGAACAATTTTCTATACTTTTATTCAATATCTAAACATCCTCTATAACTATTATCTTTAAACATTAAATCCGTGATAGTTCCTTACATTGCTTTAAACCGATTATTTGAGTATTAATGCAAAAGCTCTTAAATTTTTCTTGCATGTCTATTTATAAAATATATTTAAATGCATTTGTATTTTTTATATTTAGTTTGGTTTAGATTTATATTATTATGTTTAGGTTACATTTTTCAAAGCTTACGTGTTTATTTATAAGTTTGTAATATGATTATTGTCACTAATAAATGTTTAGTTCCTTATGTTTCGTTTATATCAGTGACTTGTATATTTTAAAATTCAAAAATTTGAAAGTATTATTTGATTTCACGTAATAAAATTTATCGTAAGCACATGTCTAACATATGTCTAGCATATTTTTGCTAACTTTTCAATGACGAAATATCAAAATATGAAAATATTTTCTCTTAGATATTTCGCATCTGTTACTGTGTTGTTAAACACTTAATTTACAAACCATGATGTTCTCCTAAATATGTTGAAAGAATTATATTAACAAATATATTTATCATTAGTAATAAAATAGTAAGAAATATTTAAAAAAAAACTATTGGTGCATGCAACACTTAATAAGTATAATAGAATTTCCACTGAAATGGTGTACACTTAAACAAGCGATAGAATATGTTCCCTCTTTGAAATAAGATCTAAAAATACTATAAGTCTTCACAATAGTCGGATTTCAGCACAATTCATGAGGGTAGGAATATCTCTCACAAGATTATCTCTTAATTCATTACTAGAAAAAATCAAATGGGATGTTGTTATTAATTGATATTTATATCTATAACATAAGTAAACAGGAAAACTTTTGCTTGGCAGATTTTTTTGGGATTTTGGGAAGGTCTTAATTACTAAACAACATATTCATATACTCTATTTCTTCTTGGTTGCAATTACAAATTTTAGTGTATTAAATAAAAATTTAAAGTTAATTACTGTTACTTAAAATTGCGCTTAACCTCTTTGATCGACAAAATTGTTTGTTATAAGATTGAAAAGATTATTTGTTTTCATAAGCATAAAAATTTATTGTCAAGATAAGCTGATGAAACAAGCATAGGATTTAAGTGGTTAAGACACCAAGTAAATTTTTTGAACTTCATATAGATTCTTCCAGAATGGAATTGATATTGGGCATCTTTGAAATGCAATTTACATTGCCTATAATTCATAATATTCTTAGAAATTAGTATTAAGTAAATACCAAAAGCTTGTAAATTTGATTTTTTGCATATTTTTTATCTATAACTTTTTGAATATTAAACAGTGAGCTATTGCTTGCCTTGGAGTTTGGTCATAGATATTAAAAAATTCCAAATTTATTTCTCGAGCGCCAATAATGCTAATATTTTGATTTTCATAATTTCTTAATCAGTTTTCATATATTGTTGTGTACTATTCCTTGAATTCTTTACTACAAACTTCCTTTGAAAGATTTTTATAATTTATTAAATCAGCTCTATAAAAATATTAATGATTTCATACTTTGCTAGCCAAGTCTGCATTTATACCTACCACTCCTTCTTAATAAACATACAACACTAATTTTTAGGTTCGATTGCCATTATTATTACTAAAAAAATTTTTTTTAAACCCTTCTTTGTTAATTGTAGTAATACTGAAAACATTGATTTAGAAGATTTCAAATTTAAATTTACTGTTATATGTCAAATAGTATGATATATGAATGGTTATTTGTTTTTGATCTCGAAGATCTTTTTGAATCCCAGATCTACAAAATATTGGAAGCTTTTTGAATAAAATTTTTCTTAGAGAGAATAATGTATTGAGTTTTCAATTAAAAATTAATGCATTTAACATACAATGTTTCAAAAAAAATAAATAAAACAGAAAACTCATTAAATATTTTTACTAAAAACTAATATTTACAAAAATTTATGAATTTGCTTAGTCATCATTAAGATCAGAGAATATTTCTGATTCCAGGTGCGCAATTTTCTCTAAAAATTATGTATAAATATACTTAGAAAAAGTTAATACATATATGAACTAAGCAGAATAACATAATTTACTTGCTAAAATGTGCTTTATTTAAAACACACATATTTTACTTATAGTGTTGAAGCATTATTTATAAATTAACGTCAAACATCCGAGATATTGGCAAATGTATCTAGAGATTTTGGAAAGAAATATTTGTTTTGGCGTTATAATAAATTATTTTACTATCCAGGATTGAAGAAAATAAGAATTTATGTACAAAATATATCACTATCACTTAGTTGAAATTGCTTTTTTTTGAGATTAAATTTTGCTATTAAAAATAAATAAGCAAATCAATTTATTTTCATCTTGAAATTATTTAGTTTTATTTTTGTTAAGGATCTTTAATAATTTTAATAAAACCATTAGACTAAAAAAGATATATTTCGCTCAACTTGAGCTTCGTCAATTTACAAAATTTTCCCTCTAAATATGCATTATTTAACTAAAAAATATTATTCAAATAAATTTGAACACATTTTTAAAATTGAATATAGGGGGTAAGCAAACAACAGATGTGATTTATCAAACACGAAGAATAAGGGATATAAAAAGAATTGAGTATCTGTACAGATGTATATATGCCAGTGATTTGATTCATTTCAGTGAGTTAAAATTATAGTAAAGTACTGCAAGAATCCATCATTAATGTTTTTACGGAATTGCTACCTAATTAACAAAAGAATATATCACAAAATTTAACACAATTTCTGTATTGCACATATGATGTGTATTGTTAGAATTTGATTTAAATGTAAATATTCGTTTCATTGCTATCAAAATCTTGCTTATTTGATGAGATATTGAATTGAACATTTATAGAGGAAATTCTATGGTGTCGCCATGAGTTTTTTATCTTTTACAGGTTATTCATCAAATTTGGTAAAATTTATATTTCACATAATTGACAGTTATTTATTTTCTATATATAAGGCTCAATATTTGATTGGTTTAGTTTTATCCTTTAGAACATGATTTAGGGTCATTGAGTTTTGCCCCAGTCTAATTTGATCCAAGTCTTAAGAACGTTTCTCGTCCCATAGTACCATTGATGCCATGGTATGACTGCTATTTTTGATAATATTTACAAAAAATATTTTTAGTGATATTCAGAAATCAGGGGTCCTAACTTCTTTATTTTTATTGTAATCGCATGTTATTTTTACTTCCACTAAAATATTTAGTCCGGAGTTCCATTCTATGCGACAGGAACCATGAAAATAAGTTTTCATAAATAACCCTACTTCACTTAAGTTGCTTTCATGTTAACTACTGTATTATGCTTCATTTTGAAATTGAATTAGACTTTTCAACGAGCCGAGCTTCTAACGAGCCGAGCTTGAGCCCAGTATTTGATATACAACGAGCCCAAAACGAGCCTATTTTAAGCAAAGCAAGTTTATAGTTCTGCTTTTTAATTTCTTATTTTTTGCAGTCAGTATGATTTCCTATAGTCTTATTTAAGAAATATTTGTTAAATAATAGGAAGAGCTACGTAAAAAATTCCTTGAGCACAATATTTTAAAAAAATACCCGAGATAAAACGAGCCTCATTCAAAGAATTTATGTGGCGATGCGAGCCGAGCCGGATTTACACAAAATTTAAACGAGCCGAGCCGAGCTAGGAAATGTCGGCTCGTTGACAAGTCTGAGTTGAATACCAACCAAAATATCCTTTTCTTAGACTCCACTGCTTGTTCGAAGTTCTTATGATAACAATAAATTGAAGTAAATAATGTTACGTTCTATATAATTTTTCAAATAATTGTTGTATAATACCAATCAGTAGTCGCGGTGTGTATGCAGTGTTCACCCCCAAACATTTCTTTTGGCAAGAGCATAGATAATGCAATTTAAACTAAAATAGCTTGATAATTAAAAACCTCCAATTCATTCCTGTATCTGTAATATCTTTGTAAAAATATTGTAGTAAGCTTTTCCTGGACCGAGTTGCATCCTAATCCGTAACAACGGTTAAATAGAGAATTTTCGGTGTACTTTGGCGTAGTTGCAGATTTCACCCATTTTTCAAGTTGACAAAGGCAAGGCTAAAATATATTTAGATGGGCAATTTTCCACCGCAGCTATGACTCTGCACGCCTGGTCTGTGCTAATTAGATTAGTAAATGACTGACGTTAGCTTCAGACTTGTCAACAAGCCAAAATTTCTGAGCTCTGCTCGGCTCGGCTGGTTTTAATTTTGAGTAAGTTCGGCGCGGCTCGGCGCGGCTTGCCAAAAAAAACTTTCAATGAGGCTCGTTTCAACTTGATATTTTTTTAAAAATATTACGCTCTCAGAATTGTTTACATGTCTCTTCCCATTATTTAATGAACATTTCTAAAATTTGATTATAAGAAAGGCCTATTGAATGAAAAAATGAGAAAAATCTGCATTATTAAATTAACAAGCACTACTATAAATTTGCTTTTCTTATAGCACAGCCCGTTTTGGGCTCGTTATATATGCAATACTCTGCTCAACCTCTGCTCGGCTCGGCTCGGCTCGGCTCGGCTCGTTAGAAGCTCGTTTCGTTGACAAGTCTAGTAACTTATTATTCTTTTAAATCGTTTGATGAATATCAGCAAAGTGGAACCAATCTAAACAGAAGATTTCAATATTGAAATCGTCAAATGAAATCAACATGGGAAACTGATGTAAACGCGTCCATGCGTTAGTGAATTGGCTTGACGAACTCCTCAAGTTGTACCAGTGTAAATGGGGCTTAAAATAGCGTATATGTTGCATGACACATGTAAATGTTTATTCTTTATGAAAATTTCGTTCCCCTTGTCCAAATTTCACTTTTTCGCATTCTTCAAATAACTTTTAAAATATAGAAACGTTTTGTTTTGCAAATAATATACATTAGTATTTTTGGGATTTGACCCTGTTAAAATAAATATAAGGAGATATCTGTTCGTGAGTAACTGATTTAAGAACATAATTATTGTCTCAAATTACAAGAGTGTTAACAAGTCAGATTGAAAAGTGATAATTCCATACGCGTTTTTAACAATGCTCGTACAAAGTAACTAATCGCCAACAAATTTGACAGAATTGAGCATCAATTAGCAATTGAGCGGAAATACGACAAATCTGTCAATTGAGCCTTTGTTGCTCACAGAGCAGTTAAGTGGTATCTAAGAAATTCATGTACTAGATGTAGCATCGTTTCCAATGCGTATGTATGCATAAACAGTTTAATCGACAAAATATGTGAATAGTTATAAAATAAACAAACACCAGAAATGCTGTACTGCAATTTGAGTTTACAATTTCTCTAAATATTTCTATTTTTTCGGAGATTTCCAACTAAATACAAATTATAATTCTTAACCAGGTGTTTTTTTAAAATTTTATACTTAAGCCGAATTGGATCTAGTATAAAGTTGCAGTATTTCTCCTAGATATGTTTTCAAATACCAGTAATGAAAATTAAAAGAATGATTTTGGAAAAATTGATCTTTCGTTGAAAATGCTATTTAAGAATTTGAAATAAAAAAGTTTACCTGCAATAAGTTTTCGCTTGAGGGTATTGGAATCTAAATTTAAAGCGGGTGAGTTGCGAAATTCTTCCTGAATTCTCCTCGATCTTTCTTTTTTTAATCTGCGTTTGAGTGCATCAATCTCACTGTTTTGCGATTCCACGTTCGTCTCAAGTTTCCGATATCTGTCTTCAAGCTCGTCTAATTTTGTTTTAAGCGTCTCCTTTTCAAATTTTAGTTTATCGGAAAACAAGTTCTGAACCAAGTCCATGGAGTCTAAATTAATATTTTGTCTTAGATACATAAATATATTTCATATTTTCAAGACATTTCAATGAATGAATGTCACCCAACATGAGCTGAGCGGTGGATTCGCGGGACATTTTAGCCCCATGGGAGGTTGGGACTATATTCCATAAGGACTGAGATTAGCTTGAGATTGGGAAAATAAATTAAGAAGCTTAGGATAGAGGAGTTCAGAATATTACCTCAAGCTCAGTCAAAATAGTAGTTACCTCATGGAAAAATATAGAATATAAATATTTGAGGAACTAGTTTGGACCGGGTTTAGAGCAATTTAAATACGAATAATGTTGCTGGGAAAAATATAATTCGCATCCTAAATTGGGGCAATTCAAACCATTCCCAACTGTAGTAATCCTTTGCTGGCCGACCCTTATCTACAGATCGTGACGATAATTATTCTATAAATTACCCCCATCCTATATCATTCCATATGTTTTTTAAGCCATTTATCTGTGCCGTCGCGCTCAAATGGTCTTAATATTTTACGTTATTTCTCTGCAAAATGTTTTCGAAAAACAAGGTTTCCACTCTGTTTATTCGTTATTTTTTAAACAGGAAAATAAACCCATCCGCTTTCTCAAAGGGAATTGATAAAATTCTAACATATTATATTTTGTATATGATACATTTCCTTTTCAAGTTGGTAAAATGCCATGTGTAGAACAGGGTGACAAACGAGTCGACCCAACCCCACCCAAAACACTGTTTGGGTCGAAGAAATGATGGACTGAGTCGGGTTGTGGGTCAGACTTGTTCAGTTCGGGTCAATGGTCAAATTTTGAAAATTTCTGTCAGAGAAATGTATTGTTCAAGGATTTCCCTGAAATATTAGTGGAAGACTAACCATGCATGTCATTTAGTATACAATCTACTATGCTATATAAACCTACTCTTAAATTAATGTTAATGACATTGTTTAATGTTAGTTTTGTCAAACTTTTTCAAAAACAACCCGGGGCAAAGGGTGACTGGGTGACCCCTGGGGTTGGTTTGGGCATGGGGAAAATTTCTACGGGGTTGGGCGGGGCGTGGGGCCAAAAAGGGGACCCGTTTTCCCCTCTGGGCAAATTCCTCTACTCCCGGGACTTTCGTGTATAGAAATTTTAGGGATTTTAGTGCCCAAAAAAGCAAATTCAAATTTTAAAGATTTATTTAAAAAATCGATATATGTCACTAAATGACCCGATTTAAGTAAATTAGAAAGTTTTTCCTGAAAACCCTCTAAAATTTGGGGAAATTTTAAAAAATAGAAAATTTTTTTACAGAAAAGAAAAATTTTATTTTTTTTTTGGAAAACCTTTTCATAAAATTTTTTTTAGGGGAAAAATTTTATAAATTCCCCTGGGGGGTTTGCTCGACATGGGACTCGGGTAAATATAAAATAAAAGTGGGGGCCCCTGTCCCTCGGGCGACCCCTATAGGGGGGGGAAACTGGGGGGGGGAGCGCACCCCGGTGAGCGACATCTATAGAAATGAAATTGACTGTATAAAATTTCCTATAGAAAACCTTTAAAACCCATAGTCTTTTTAAAAACCTATATGATGCGAGCTGTATTTTGAAAATATCTATCTCCCAAAAAGGTTATCAAACGCTTACAAAAATCTTAAGCGTCGCTACCACATCAAGGACATTAAATAGGGTTTCCTTTTTTATCACAAATTTCGTTTGCCTTGATATACTTTTGGATATCAATCGGCACAGAGATTTTAATTTTCCGGCGGGTGGATGACCTAAAATATGTTGGCGGCAGCGGCTCAGCTTGCTGTCGCCCAGCTATAGTATAACATGAAATTCTCTTACATTTGAAGAGCAAATGAAATAATTCTTACACAAATGTTTCGTTTAATTTCTGAATAAGTTCGGCTCGGCTCGGCTCACCATATAAAATCTTTCAATGAGGTTCGCTTCAACTCGATATTTTTTTAAAATATTGTGCTCTCAGAATTTTTTCCATTGCTCTTCCTATTATTTAATAAACATTTCTAAAATAAGATTAAAAGTAAGGAATATTGAATGAAAAAATAAGAAAAATCTGCATTATGCAATTAACAAGCAGCCCTATAAATTTGGTTTGCTCAAAAACGGCTCGTTTTGGCCTCGTTGGATATCCAATACTCTTCTCAAGTTGGCTCGGCTCGGCTCGGCTCGGCT
>CABFPE010000266.1:450129-462340 GCA_900660155.1 Hofstenia miamia
ATATATATATATATATATATAATGTGTCCAAGAAACCTTTTGAATTTGCCTACACCTTTGAAAGCTCAAATTGAGCCTTTGAAAATTTAATTTGAGTAATTTGAGTCTAAAAAAATTCAATTTGAGCCTATGAAAGTACAATTTGAGCCTATAAAAATTTAATTTGAGCCGATGAAGCCTCATAGAAATCTTTTCAAATAATGTAAATACAGCTTAAGACATAGTAATGAGACGAGGAACAGAATATTTCGTGCATACGATGAAGGAGAAGATTGGGTGACAGTTGCCAATACTTTCAATGTTCCAATCAAGAGAGCCCGACGCATAATAAAATCCGAAGGTATGCCTGCTCTTAAACGCGGTGGAAGAAGGAAGCTGAAGATTAATGAACAAATGAAAGATGAAATAATTGAGAATATTGAAAAAGATCCAACTCTTGGTCTCAAGGATCACTGTGACTATTTAAAGAAGAAATTTGGTGTGACAATTTCGCCTCAACGTATCAGTCAAGTTCTACACGGCATGTGCTTTTCCGTAAAAAATATCTGTATAGAACCACCAGCAATGAACAATGTGCTTAACAAAGAGAAGCGTCGAGAATTCTGTATCAAATTAATGTAATCGAGAAGCAATGAAAGAATGATAGTAACTAACTTTAATATTCACATCTCGAGAACCAAAGGATGGGCGAAAAAGGGATAACGTGCTGCTGTGAAAATGCAAAGCAGAAAAGCTCTAAATCCAAATGTCATGTGTGCTATTTCAACCTATCAACGAGCATGTATTAACTTCGAGACTAAAAGAGGATCTGTTACAAAAGAAGTATTTACAAAATTCATCAAACGAAAGGTCTTGAACTAGTTTGAAGTTTTGGATAAGGTAAATGATACTACCATCATCACCATCGTTTTCAAAAACGCACCATGCCATAATTGAGTTGAAGATTCTCTACAAAACGAAGAATACTTACAAAGTGGAAGAGTCCAGCTTCTTCGCTTGGGTCCTTATTCACCTCAATGAAATCCGATCGAAGGCTGTTTCTCCTCATTTAAAGCAAAGTTAAAAAGATACTTGGAAGACAGCGGCACGAGTTTGAAAACCGACGACAAGATCCATTTCAACTTCAAAAACGTTTTCGCCTGCTGGAAGAAGCAGCTACTGCAGGCAAATCTGTGTTTACCCTTCGATTAACTTGGAAGACATGCCGATTTCATAGAATTGTGTATTCTTGTTTGATTGTGATGTTAGTTTTTATAATAAATTGTGTGAAAATTTTCACACGCCCTGCTCGTCTATAATATACAATTGTATACACTTAATATGGCATTTCCGATGTAAACATCAGAATACGCATTACCATTCTATTTATTTTCACAGGCTCAAATTGAATTTTCATAGGCTCACAAGATGTGAACATACACTTCAAATTGTTCTCATTCAAATTATTTTCGAACAAATTTATTTGACAATGTCGCATAGATTTAGAATAATATAGGTAAATTCCATCTTTATCACATACAATCAGTAGATCTTTATGTAAATATCTTGCCCAAAGCAATAAAAAATAACTATTAGATTTCTACTTTGTTTAATGAACTACAAAACTGACCACCACAAGGCCTTTATAGTAATTTAATTTGATATAACACAAACCGTGCACCATATAATTGTCTGTCATGGACAGCCGCAAAGTATACTAAGACATAGAAAAACTAGGCTCCTAGGATGCACGCGGACAAACAAACACTAATATATATGTATATATATATATAATCGATAACTTTGCATAATTAAACAAATTCGTAGCTCGCGGTATATATTTAAGGACAATAGCGCAGAAAACGTGAAATTCATTAACAAAATTAAATAAATTATAAGACATAAGAGTATATTCATGGAAATCTATATTTTTTAGTGTAAATCATGTCCTATTGCATATATTTTTTATGCATAAATATGATACATTCCAATAATATCAGCTGGGAGAAGCTACCATGGGCCTATCGATATGCAATTATTACTGAATATTCAAATAAATTTACTCAAAGTATTATATGCATTAAGTATAACCCATAGAACTATATATTTTTATACTTATATTGAACATGTATATGGGACTAAACATAGGGCCTTTATAATTGAAGCATGTAGTGCAAGAACCCATTAAGTGCAATTGATTCAAAACGAGAAATCACATTTTTAGTTTACCTTTGTATCTTTGCTTATGTAGTGTCGGTGTGTCCTCACACCTCCGCAAAGCTAATTCCTCATTCTTTGCCCTCTTTCGCAATGTTCCCTTTGTTCAAGTCCACTTCTCCCTGTTGGTGGTCTTCTCGTTCCTTGTTCCATTGTATGGAACGTTTCGATAAGCGTTCTTTCTAATGGATCTCACCCTTGCCATACAAAAACGCTCTTCTCAAATTCTCTACTCTCCCGTTGCCAATCTACTTCCATGCCTGTGATCTCATCCTGTTCAACCGCTTGCTCACTAAATTGGATCTTGATCCTTATGATTTTAAGTTCTCTAATTCCTGTTCCACTCGCTCTGATGATGTCACTTTTTCCATTCGTCGTCCCAAGAAACTTCACAGCCTTCACTTGTTTTTCAATTGTGCTGGTACCGCTGCTAACTACCTCTTGACTTCAATCGCGTGCTACTAAATGGATTACCGGCAAACGAAATGATTATAAGGATCGTCTAGGATATTTAAACCTGATGCCTGTCAGCTTATTACTACAACTCAATGATTGACTGTTTCTCAATAAAATTTTATCCGGCTATGATATAAATGCCTAGGATATCACTTGCCGACCGTCAATTATCCTGTACGAGACGTGGTGACATGAAATTATTTAAAATCAAACATAGCTGCACAAAATCCCGTGAATACTCTTACTTCAGCAGAGTATCTTATTTGTCAAATTGCATGCAAATAAAGTATCACATTTCAGCCTTCGAAAAACCTTCCATTTACAAAAGCTTAGTTACCTCTATTTTGAAAAGTTTCTTTACTAATGAACAATAATAAGTATATATTTTGTTACTGTATAGACTGCAAGCTTTCAAATTTGTAGCTGTTTAAACTGTTTAAATAAAGCCTCTCCCTTCCTCTCTCTATTTTTCTCTCTGAAAATTACCAATTCGGATATAGACCAAGACGAGGTACAATGGATTGTTGGCTAACAGTACAAAACTATATTATGCAAACACTTGATGAAAATAAATTCGACGGAATCCATGCACTCTTTATAGATTTTGCAAAGGCTTTTGATAGTGTTCCACAAGAATTAGCTATAAGCAAACTAAATACTTTCACAGAAAATTCATGTATTCAACGATGGTTAAGTAGTTTTCTGTTTGAACGTAAGCAACGATTAATTTGGAAAGGTTTTGAAACTAAGTATGAAATAATTAACCTTGGTTGTTCACAAGGCACAGTTGGGGATCCGAATATCTACCTTATGTTTAGCGATGATCTAAGATCTGCTAATGGCAAAATGATTTAATACGCCGATGATTGATTCCTCTTCCCTAACCAAATGCAAAATTGATCCAACAAAAGAACAATTGATTTTTAACAAAGAACTTAAGCATATAGAAAATTAGACTATAAAAAATAAAATGAAGATTGATAAAAATAAAACAAAGCATGTGCGGTTCTGTTTAAGGGGAAATGCGGGACCGCTGATAGCACGATATCGATTAGAAACTTTTCAAACACCCGTTTTTTTTTCTCATCGAAAATCGATTTTTGTACTTATGATACGATAAAAAAGTCATTGATGTAAGCTTGACAATGTCTAGAACATATCTAAATAATGTATTTCTTACCATTACTATCGTCCGCGATCGACAAAAACTGCATGAAATACACCCTTTTATATGTTTAGTAACAGTCCCGCCAAACCATTTACATTCATCGAACATGCATGTATTTGGTATCATTTTAAAGTACTGCCNTGAAAAAAACTCAGATTACGACCCTGGAAGAGGATCTATGCCTCAATAAAATGTGTATTATGTTCATATTGCTAAAAAAATGTTATAAAGGTGTAAATAATATGTTTTTATCTTACTTCTGAGGTTTCTTTATGTTTTTTGCTTTTTTCTCAGTTTTGCATTTTTTGCCCAATTTCCGACAGTCGAATCCCTACTCCTTTTTTATTTACCATTCAATTTGCTTCAAATTTGGCCAAGTTTGTTTAAAGACATTGCTGCTTCAGACTGTAGAAAGCTTTTTTTGATAAGGGGTGTAGGTTTAGTTGGGGGCCTCTCAAAGTGCATTTATTGGTAATTTTTGTAGTTTTTTGCTCTTTTTTTATATGAAATTTTTGAGGGGCCATATTTTTTTTTCTTGGGTATATAGCCAATTTCCGGTTCTGTTGAGTTATTTGGAGTACTGCTAAGAGGTGATAAACAAAGTTTGGTGCAAATTGATTGGATAGTTACAGAGGAGTAGGGTTTTAAATTTTGTCAAAAAGTCGAGGTCGGCCGACGTTTTTGGGGGTCCCCGTGGATACGGGGGGCCAAAATTTTTTTTTGGTGATATTTTACCATTAAGTCTTCATGGGCACTTACATATGTAAGCTTAATTTCCCCATAAATGCTTTAATAAAAAAAAAAAATTTCAAAGTAGCATTTCCCCTTAAAATATCATCCTTAAGAAAGTATTAGAAATTAATTTTCAGCAAAACATGCATTTTACTGAACATTGCAAAAAATTGATAGCTTCATCCAATAAACTATTATATATTATTAAAGACGTCAAAAGCTCTAACTATACTGAAAAAGAAATCAATCAGATATTTTCCTCTGTAATACTAAGCAGAATAAAGTATGGATTATCAGTGTATGGCTCTTATACGACTTCATTGAATAAAATTCAAAGATTTTGCAACAAATGTTATTCACAAAGATACACCCATATAAAATATGACATTCACGAGCTGTAAAGAAATGAAGATCTGCGATGCGTGAAATCAATACTACGACAATCATCCCATCCACTATACCATCGTTTCATACCAAGTAATCAAATTAAGAATCTGAGAACCAACCGAAAATTCGACTTACCTAAGATCAATCATTCTATATTTAAGAATTGTTTTATCAATAGACCACTATATTTAACCAAGAATTTAACAGAATTTTTTCATCATCTAATTTCATGAATTAAATTCCAACAAAGATAAAATATCTCTATTGTACTGCTAAGAATGGCAAAACAACAAAGAATTCAAAAATTAATCAATGTTAATATAAACATGCATTGGAAGCTCATGCTGCTTTAGAGATGCATCCAAGCTTGTTGTTATTTTTTCAGCAAAGTTGTTTCAAACTAGTTTTGGCTTGACCATTCGAACGGAAAATTATTTCGAAGGAATTTTTGAGTTCACAAAAGTTATACATTGAAATAGTTTTGATTTAGTTAAAAAGGAATCACGTGACATCTTACTAACAGATGATTTGCCCACGAAACAACAAGATATACGAATTGAATTCCAAGCAAATTATATATATATATATATATATATATATATAAATAATATTCTTCTGCGAGAGAAAAAAAAACAAGTAGTTTGTGGATAAAACATTTTTGTTTAGTTAATTTTGTCGTTAATATTATTTTAATTTGTATTAAATCTCCGTATTTGGTAGATGTTATAATAAATTCATTATTCTCTCTCTGTCTTGTTCCGCCAAATATATACGGGCACTCTGGTAAAGATTGTCAAATATATATGGGCGCTACGGATTATTTTGAAACAAGAGTGGACCCTACGCATGTTTCTTTTCAAATTGGTATATCAGAAATGGCTTAAGCATGCAGTTTACTGAAACTGATGAAAAAACTGGCCAAACATCGGACATATTTCGACTGAAATCGGCATTTTTTGACATGGCCGGAAGCGGACCTCATTTTCACTGAGAAGAACTGTCAATATCGACTTGAAAATAATATCAGATATTGAACAACGCCCAAATTTTTTGAAAATGCAGATATATTCAATTCTCTTCCAAATGAGCTAAGAACTTCAATTGTTTCTAAGCACAATATGCAATTTCAATCTGAAAAAACTAGGAAGGAATATTCCGCAAATTTTTATGTGACTTAAAGTATGCAAAAATAATTTAATTTGAACCACTCTGATCATATATCTCTGTTCATACATCTCTTTGTAGTTTATAGTTGCAAATAAAGCAAATAATAATAATAATAGTAGTAGTAGTAGTAGTAGTATCGTGACTTAGAAATTAACCATGAAAGATTTGAAAGCATGTAGTTGGAGTCGAATTACGGAGAAAAGTTTTTTCTTAATGCCACCTATTCTCCTCATAAGCAGTACCAAAACGACTTCATAGAATTCAAGAAATGCGAGCTGTTAAATCTACCTTCCTTTGACAGATTAATTATTACGGGTGACTTCAACATAAACCTCTATGATACCAAACAATCCTACCTTGTGAAAAACTTCTTGAATGAATTTGGATTACATAATAG
Organism: Hofstenia miamia; assembly: GCA_900660155.1. Lineage (NCBI taxonomy): Eukaryota > Metazoa > Xenacoelomorpha > Acoela > Hofsteniidae > Hofstenia > Hofstenia miamia. The sequence goes on from CABFPE010000266.1 coordinate 456,633, forward strand.
TAATAGCACCACGCCAACTCGTTGTACCCACACAAGACGCACTTTGATTGACTACATAATTACTAATACACCAGTTAGATATACATGTCATTGTCTTCTAGGAAATACTGAAAGAACTACAATACATACCTACAGAGGCGCAAACACACAAGATATTGTTAACTTAGTTGAAAAACTAGCCAGAAAAAACTTTAAGAATGTTATAATAAGTGTGGGAATTAATGATTTATTGGAGGATGACAGCTTAGTAAACATTAGCACAATCAAAAGTTACCGCAGTAATGGGATTGCGAAAAATTTACCTTCACTGAAATTGTTCCACCTTGGAAGAATGAAAATGTCACAGAAAAAAAATTAATGATCTCAATAATTTCATCAACAACATGGGGCACACAATAAACTGCGCAGATGTATTCAAACAAAACCGTATTCTCTATGGTTCAGATGGTTTGAATTTCTCTGAAATTGGGTACTCTCAATTTGATCTTTGTTTCAAAAAGCATTTCAGGTCGAACGTTTCAAAGAAGTACGAGGTCAAAGTCAACATTTTAGCAGATTTACTTTACACAGAAGCAAAAGAGCACTATTGCAATGGATTCTGTCAGACCCCAAATGCTTACAAAGGAACAAGCAAGTAAGTTTTTTTGCAATTTTTCAAGATTGCTTTAACCATATGTTACAAAATAGTCAAATATAATTTTCATATCAGAATAGTGTTTCTTAGTAATGACCTCCAATTAAATCCCGGTCCTAACATTGAAAGCATATATCAGCAATCTGAAATTAATGCAAAAATTTGTTTCAATATTAAAAAACCAAAAATTATGTCTAAATGTACAGGATTTACGTAACTGTTATGCAAATTTTCTAAACCTTTTTAAAGTATTAGGAAATTATACAATTTTTTGTTTTATGGAGACATGGCTTGATGACAGTACAGATATTGACTTCTGGAATCCTTCACCTACAACTTTAGATGTATTCAGTAAAAAGCGAGGACGAATTGGAGGTGGACTCTTTATTATTACACCTAAATATTTTAATTTTAAGAGAATGGATATTTATGAAGTTAAACATGATACAATAGAAAGTATGTGGATTTAATCCAATTTTACGGAAAAATTCATGCTTAATGTATGCTATTCACCGTATAAAAAATTCCAAATAGATTTAATTGAATTAAAAAACCATAGAATTTTCGAAATTACCTTGCTACGATAGAATTGTTGTATGTGGAGACTTAAATATAAATTATCATGACAAACAGCAAGCACGCCTAATTAATGATTTTCTTCAGGAACACAATTTGGTTAACATGAATAATTCAATTTCTACACGAATTACCAACAGTGAAACACTAATAGATTACGTTTTTACAACCACATTATACAGATATGCCTACTTTTTCTTCACATGTGTTTTCAGTGACCATTGTCTACTTGTTTATAAAATTAACAACATTGATAATATGCTTGAATTCTATTTGAGTATTATTGAAAGGGCTGTTGAAAAAGTTGCTCCCCTTAAAACTTTTAACATATATCCTAGTCAATTGAATACATGTAAATTTAAAAGCAAATTACATAGTGAGAAGAAAACTTTGCTTGATTGCTTCAACCAGTGGCAAACTTCAAATGATGCTAAGCATTATGAAACTTATAAAAATCAAAAGAAGAAAGTGAAGCTTTTAGAAAGTGTTGATTATAAAGCAAAGTGCCCGAATTCATTTAACAAGCTTAAGACAGATAAGGATAAATGGCTTTATGCCAATTCATTATATGGTCGAATTTGCAATAAAAAGACAAATATAAAATAAATAAAGAATGGTAATAATGTTGTTAAGAATATCAATGAAATTACTGAATATATGAACACTAATTTCATCAATATTGGTGAATTTTTGGGTAATGATATTCCATACTCTGATGCTATTGATAAAAAACCAATCAAGTTCTATTTCAACTTTCTTACTGAGTATGAAGTCCGACGTAATATTAATTCAATAAATTTGTACAAATCAAAAGAACCTTCAACAGTTCCGAATTTCATTTTGAAACTATCACTTGTCCATACTTTGCCAATCATTACATATATATTAAATTCATGGTATTCATTTTTTCCTCAACTACTTAAAATTGCATTGGTAACCCCAATTTACAAAAGTAAAGATCGCACAAATTGCAGAAACTACAGACCCATTTCTGTCACTCATATGATATCAAAGGTTTTCGAAAAAAGTCTGTACCAACAAATGTTGAATTATTTAAGTTGTGAAAAATTACTATCGTCCAAACAATTCGGTTTTAGGAAAAAAATTTCTTCTAATGATGCACTCATGACTGCATGAGAATTGACAGTATATCGCATGAAATACTTTTAAGGAAATTGGAAAAATACAGTTTTAGCAAAGATTCTATTTATTGAATCCAAAGTTTTTTATCTGCTCGTCTTCAGGCAGTTAAAATAGGAAACTATGTATCACATTTCTCCAAAACATTGAGAGGGGTAGCTCAAGGATCAATCCTCGGGATACTACTTTTCAATATATTTATCAATGATATTGGTGATAGTTTAAAATATACTACCAATTCAATATGCTGATGATACCTGTATATACATAAATAGTAAATCTAAAGTGGGTTGCACAAAAACTCTAAATAAGGACCTTTGCAACATTAAATTGGTTTGATAAAAATAAATTAAATCTAAATTTAGATAAATGTCAATTTATTATTTTACGAGCTTCTACTAAATTTGAGTCAAAACCTTCACTGCATCTTAATGGTAGTGAAATTTGTTCATCTTCTAAAATCAATTACATTAATTATTTGTGTTATTTATATTTCATAAACATCATTTTTTTGTAAAGTTTTCAGCAATTTGTATTTCACTCATTCTCTACACTTTAACAAAAGAACACACAAGTATATTTAAATCCGTCCAATTAAATAATAATAATAATAATAATCAATGACTTTATTTAGCCGCTGAAGGCATACACAACAAGAAAATAAAAACAAGTCAAGTTTTACGGCAGCGAGGACAGTCACAGGAGATGAAATAGGAGCAAATGGAAGAGTAGGCGAAGTCGGAGAAGGGCTCAGCAAAGAGGAAAGCCATCAAAGATTTCTTGAAGCTCGGTGGCGGGGAAAAGAAATCAATCGCTGTTGGAGGGTTGCGAGTCAAGATGTAATTAGCAGCAGTACAAGCACGATTGAAAAACGAGTGAAGGGTGCGATGTTTCTTTGTACGACGAATGGAGAAGGTGACAACATCATCAGAGCGAGTGCAGCAGGAATTGGAGAACTTAATGAAATCAAAAGGATCAAGATCCAATTTGCGAGTCAGTAGTCGATTGAACAGAAGGAGATCACAGGCATGGAAGTAGAGTGACAGCGGGAGAGTGGAGAATTTCAGCAGAGCGTCTTTATAGTCCAAAGAGGAAATCCATTTGAAAGCGCGTTTCTGGAAACGTTCCATGGAGTGGAACAAAGCACGTGAAGGCCACCAACAAGGAGACGCGTAGAGAAGAATGGCGCGAGGAATGGACTTGAACAAAGAGCGTTTCACAGCGGCCGAGGTATTAAAAGGAACATTACGGAAAAGGGCAAATAGCGAGGAATTAGCTTTGCGGAGACGCAAAGAAACATGTCCAGTCCAATTAATAATAGTCATGGTAGCAATTCTTTTTTATGCAGATTTCTGTACTTTTCAACTATTTGCCACTTGATATTAGATTAAATTTGAATAGACGTGATCTACAAACACATTATTTAACAGAAAATTCAACTGGGAAGCACTATTCACAAAACTTCCATTTTGGATAACTAATAAAATTCATGACTACTTTAGTATAATATAGTAGTTCATATTGTAGTTTATAGCTTGCAAAAATAAATTGCTTTGAATTGTAGTAGTAAAAGACAGACTTTATTGCTCAAAACGGGAATACAGAAACTTAAAAGCAGAAATGTGAGAAATAAACAAAACAAAAAAGCACCAGTGGGAGAAAGATGACCTGGTTTATCAGTCAACACATGATGAACACTTACACCGTAATGTCCAAGTGCAGGTCACTTGAAAGGAATAAACTCGGTAAACCATGCTTAAAAATTGATTCCTTATTATATATAGTCTACTAACCTTTACATTAAACTGACTTCAAACTACACATTACATTTTTGATATGCTAAGCATGTTACTTTATAATAATTTTAAATTAAAATTTGTTTTGCAGTGTAGATAAAATTTAAATTCGATCAAAATTTCAGATTTAACATATAGATAGTCCAGTAAGAGTAATTTCAATTAACGCAAAACTTTAGATATTTTCAATAAATGACTATCGCACTTTCCGATGACATATTATTGTGCGAAATCCATGAAAGGCACTTATCAATTGCAACAAATTCAGCATGCCGTGTAGGGTTATATGTTAAATTAACCTCGTTTGTTCCCTCACCAATAATTAAATCATTGTAAACAATAATACATCCAACTGGAACATCGCCGTCACAGTTTTTCGCTATATCATAAGCCTTGTTATACCAATATCGATGAGAACTGTTCATTAAAATTTTCAAAATACAATGATTTGCAGGTTGGTATTTTTTGCCAACAATGATATCTCAAAAACTTACGGCGTTTGGTACTATGTGTTGATGTCAAATTTCTCAAAGCACATGCCGCTAACGCTAATATTGTTTCTAAAAGGGCGTGTTTGGGGAAGAGTTCTGTGAGAAAGAAGATGTTAGAAAGTTTCTTACACTAATATTTTCAATTACATAAACATAAAAATTAGTTCCAAACAGCTCAGGTTTGCTGAAAATCAACAAACCAAGTAACAAGCCAAAAAATATTGATATTCTTAGATTCTCAATATTGAATAAATACATAATTAACTTTGTGATTTTGATGTATTTTTCAACTCACATATTTCAACAGACAAATAAAAGTTCTCAAAATCCAGGCCCATAGTATACATGGAAGTCAGGTAGGTGATGACTACCATAAACATTAATAATGGGTTGGTATTTTGTGCCAACAATGATATACTTAGAACTGACAAACCCTTTTTTTAAACAGACAATGCAAATTTATTTAAAAAAAATTTGTTTAAAATAGACGAGAAAGACACATTATTTTAAATAAAAGTAAAAGGGACATAAAAATTAACTTTCATAATTCAAAGTATCTTATTAAATAAAGTTTGTATGAGGGCTGGAAGCTTATTTTTTCAAGTTAAAAATCAATATAATTAATTAAGTGTGCATTTATTTGTTTAACCTTAAACTGTTTGAATTTGTTAGAAATGTCTGAAGAGTTACATGCAATGAGCGTGCGCATTAAAGAAACCATTCTGAAGACAGGCTGGAGGCACACAGTGTACCAGTGCGCACATAGAACTAAATTTAAATGCCAAGCGATGACCTATGTCTATAGAAAAGGGGAGGAGGAAATTGTTAAAGTAGGTTATTGTATAAATCTCACTCTCACAAGCATGAGGAAGAAGCTGTCCGTCGAAATGATTACTTAGACATTTTGGGGGCGTCGCAAAATGATTTACCATACATCAGAAGAGGAAAGCTAATTAAAGCTGGGTTTAATGTAGATCGCAAAAAACTAGGGAACGATCTTTTCAGGTTAGGATTGATAAATATGCTCACTTTAATAACACAAGGCAATATATATATATATATATATATATA
>CABFPE010000266.1:487956-521305 GCA_900660155.1 Hofstenia miamia
ATCACTTGTGGTTTACTGTTGACAAAATTGATCTGACTGGATAATTGCACAGTGACCTTCTTTTTGGGCTTTCATACTTTCCATTTTGGCTGGATTAGCGGAGTTTCAACTGTAGGTGGTGGGATGCACAAAAGATTTGCAGTTTTGATTTTCTTCTCCATCTCACTGAACTTTGCATGCGAAGCTAAAGTGGCGGTTCCTATCGTTACTGGATAATTTATACGGGCATCCTTGATAGTGTCCCAAAACTTTCCTCAGAGTCCCCTTTGTCGTAAGCGTTCGATCTGTTGTGTGGAGTTTCATACGCGAGAAGTAGTACATTCTACATCCAGAGCAATGTGTCACCCTGGGGATTGTAAAATGACTAACTCCTCCTTGGTAAACATCTCTGTGAGGCACCACTTCATTAATGAAAGGACGTCTATATCGCGGCTGTCAACCAGAATTCTCAGCTGCACATTAAGGTCATCAAGGAACTCGCTCAACCAGTAAAATACGTTCATCTTTGGTTACGGACCATTGTGGCATTGGTTTGGGAGAGATGGCATTACCTCCAAATTTTTCTAAGTTGACTTTTTCAATCAAGTCATGAATATGAGGAGACATTTGTACTGCCAAAGATGCTAGTAGCTCCTCCTCTCAAAAAAATTGCTCCGGTGTCCGCATCACCTGATCTAAAATGGTGATGGGAATAATCTTGCCTTCTTTGTTAACATGCCTAGCTGACTCGATAAATTGACCATACCCGCATTCAGGATACTTCATTTGCTGCATGTTGAATAGAACTTCGTTTTTACCATAGATATCGAACTTGGTAACTTGATCAAGAAATTGTTGTGTTGATACAGGCAATCGTTCTAGAAATCTTCTCGTACTCAGGGGAGCGTTATCTGAATGAAATATGGCGAATTTTGTCTCGGCGGTGGCACCCCACATGTACTTCTTTACTGTATCGGAAAAAATATTGATGTCCGACAGACAAATCCCAAGTCGATTGCTAGTTAACATAATCGACATCTTGCCAGTAACACTGCTCGCCCCCACCAGTCGGGCATAATATTTTTCAAACTTATCCATGGCGCGCTTTGTTTTTCCAGGGGAAGAAGGAGGATTACACTTATACAGCAGCCAGTTCTTTACTTTCCATGTCAGCGGGCAAATGGCTAATTCATGAATCGTTATTTTAGTGAGTGACGTCCTTGTCTCATGTGACATTGGTATCTGTAATTGAGGCTCCTTTGTAAGGTATATCGCAAGTATCCAAATTGCTCCTCTGGCATATATATCTGGTAGATTTTTCTCTGCAAAGAGATGTTCCTTAAAGTTTTTCTTGTCCTGGGTGTTATAGGAGACTTTGATGTCTCGAAGTGTGCGTTCTACAGATGAGTATAAGTCTGTGATGGACTAGATATATCTAAATGGGGCCAATCGGACTTGGGGTTGAAATCTGCCTTTAGATCAGACCAGATAGTTTGAATCTCATTTAGTAGTAGTGAAGGCGAAGCTAACTCTCATATCAGTTAAGGTAACTAGCAAGGGAGTGTTGGGATCTGTAACTTCTAGGGTCTGTGATTGGAGCAGGACGTCAATAATCAATTTCTGGTCAACAGCTAGATGGTGGGATGGCACCCTTTGACACAGAAGTAAATCGGTATATATGAGCCTAGTGATGGGAAGGTGGCTCGTGGAATGTGACGAGATAGGAGCATAATCATCTTTCGATAGTATTAAGAAATTCTCCATCCGAAAATGTAGGTTCTCTATTGGTTCAGGTACTGAAGTTTCGTACTCGCCACGGACTATCATTATCAGACGAATGCCCTCAACTTTGGCGATGCAGTAAGCAATCTCGATTTGTTCCATTATTTCCTCTGTTTGTTTCACCGTTATCCGTAAGAAGTAAATAAAGAGGAGGTTTTGGAAATCTACGTTTACGCACTCGAAGCTATCAATGGTTTTGCCACTATTCAAAAACTGGCATAAGTTGTATATATTAAAGTCGTCATCAAAAAAGGTATGAACTGTGCTGCGCCAATACAGACAACTCAAACTTTCCATCATCCTGGAGTTGTAACCAATGATTGTATTAATTTTGGGGCGACGGGAGGCATCTATGACAAAAGGAATAACGTTGATAGAGCAGGTCATGTCACGCCCGTTGTATGTACGGTGGAGTTGATCTTTAGTCTCATCTGATATATTATCACAGATAATGGCTATGGCTTTTCTAGTGGCAATATAATACAGGTGTAGTGTTTCATTGCCGACTTTAGATATTTTTCTTCTTCTCTCTTCTGTCTTCTGAGATCTCACAGTGGAAGTGGCGGTGGAAGAGGTCAAAGGGGCTATCAAGTTGCTCTTATGGGGGGTATTTACAAGTTGTAAAGCACTAAAAGGTACTCTCGAATTATCATAAGTTTTTAAAGTGGGGGTTGCCAGCTCCTCTCGCACACATGGGGAAACGTGTCTCTCCACGTAGGGGTGAGATGTGGAGGGCGTCGTGGGAAATGCTGTCTGCTCTCCGAGTCGTGGAGCAACGTGTCGCCCACACGGAATCAGACTCTCCTCAGCACCTTCCTGACGTCCTCTTTTTCTTGCGCGGGCCTCAGCAAGCGGAGAAACGTGTCTCCCACGCCTAGGTGAGGCATTTCGTTCAAGTCGGCTACCTTCCATCCTCCTTCTCACTCAGCGGCGGACAGGTGGAGCTGGCAACTCTCATTTGCTATTTATTGGTTTCATTCCTAAATGTAGTTATAAGATTTAAATCCCAAATGTTGGGATCATAAGTAGTTCTCTCCCTTCTCTGGGGGAGCGTACGTGGTTCTAAGTTCTCAGTATTAACATTATCAGAGTTGTACTCAGTGTCGGAAAATTCATCCTCAGAAAAACTAGTTAAATTATCATATTTTTTGTATACATCGACACCATTGTCTAGTAACGTAAATTCATTATTATCATCTATTATCTCATGTTCTATATCTTTTATAGCTCGTTTGAGCCTTTGAAAATGTACTGTTTTACCATTGTTTAAGGTATATGTGTTATGATCAAGCACTTTTTCTATTGTAAAGGGGCCTTGCCAATCATTTGCAAGTTTCCGTACTTGATGACTATCTGTGGTAATTCGAGGCAGATAAGCAAAAACTTTATCACCGTGTTTATGAGGCTTGCCGTACAACTTTTTATTAAAGGTTTTCTTTTGCCTAATACTAGACTGATTGGTGTTATGACAAATTGTCAAATGAATTTGTTGCATGTCAGTCATTAATCTATTCACGTAGCTTTCCACATTGTTGTCAGCGTATTTTGGAAACATCATCGCCAAGGAAGTAGCGGCCTCCCTACTGAACATGGCTTTGAATGGGCTAATACCAGTTGTTGTATGAACCGACGTGTTATAAAAATACTCGACGCATTCTACAATTCGTCTCCATTGTTTCCCAGCAGCTCGGGACAATGCTACCTGAATCAATTTGATGAGGGTTTGATTTAAACGTTCTACAAGTCCATTTGCTTGATGATGGTAAGCTGTTGTTAATTCGTGAATTATTTCCAATTCATTCATCAAAGCACATAAGAGATTACTTTCAAATTGAGGATCTCTATCCAAAACTAATTTGTGCATTGGCCCATATTTTAAGATCCATTCTTTAAGGATTTTGTCAGCCACCTTTTCTGCAGTTGTACTGCTTAAAGGAACTATGCGGGCAAACTTGGTGAAGTGGTCTACTATCATGAGTAGATACTGAAAACCCTCGTCGTCTTTTGATAATTGTTCTAAATCAACATGTACTAACTCATTAGGGCTTTCTGCAGACTGCGATTCCATTTCAGCTCTTTGTTTAGGAAAGTGGTGGATGTTGTTTAGTACACATTTTTCACACTTATCAATTACGTCTGTCACAGTAGTTCGTATTCCGGTGGTTACATATCGTGAATTGAAAGTTTTCTCGGTCTGGAGGATGCCGAGGTGACCTTGCTCATGAACTCTATGCACCAGATCCCTTTTGAAATACTCAGGGATAGCAAGCCGATTGTTGTGTTTACTCTTTGCGTATAATAGACCATTATCAGTCACATGCCAGTTGTAATGATGGAAATAGCGATTCACTTCTGGGGATGTAGGAAAATACGGATCCCTCATCCTCTTCATTATCTGGTCCAATATCCAATCACGGTGTTGGTAACGAACTATTTCCTCTTCCGAAATTTCCTCTCTCATGAGGATGGTAAGAATAGGTTTTCCATTTCTGTCAGCATTTATCTCGGGTATCAACTGATACTCAGTATGGGGGATAAATGAGAAAGGAATCTTTTCCCCATTTGGTTTTTTGAGATCACGTTCGTAGTTTGGCAGCGCCATCCAATAATTGGCATTCAAGTGGAGTTGGCCAGGATGATGTTTAATAGTGAATGAGAAATCATTTAAGTATTCAATCCATCTGGCAACGATATTCGATTTATTGCCACTAAATTTCTTTAACCAAGCAAGAGCGCTATTGTCGGTTCTCACAGTAAACTTATGGCCAAGTATGAAATAGCGGAATTTCTTCAGGGATTCGACTAATGCAAGCATCTCACACTTAGTTGCACCATAGTTCTTCTCTGAAGCTCTGAGTTTTCTACTGAAGTACTGCACCAGACTTTTGACTCCATTGATGTCCTGACTGAGGATCCCGCTAATAGCAACAGCACTGGCATCACAATCAATTATAAAATCTTTAGCATAATCAGGAGTGTTCAAAGACGGTATCTTTTTGAGTTCTGTTTTTATGCCATTGAGAGCCTCTTGCTCCTGCCACGTCCATTTGAAGTCGACAGACTTTTTTAATAAATTCAAAATCATTTTTGTTTTATCAGTGAGGTTGGGGATGAACATCCCATAATAATTGAGGAAGCCCATCAATTGCTGAACATCCTGGCGGGTCCGTGGCATTTTGATCTTATCTAAGAAATCTTTAGCATTGTTTTTTATCGAGATTTTTCCGGGTTCAACTATGTGGCCAAGAAAGATTACCTTTGTCTGAACTAACACGCACTTCATTCTGTTAACTTTCAGTCCTGCTTTCTGCAATAGATCCAAGGTTCGACCGAGCTTATCTAAATGTTCTTCGAAAGTGTTACTTGCAACTAAGATGTCGTCTATATAAGCTGATATGCCAGGCTTGAGAAGGTTGGCACCATCTTTGAGGACTTTAGTGACATATTGCTGGAAGGTAGCTGGTGCATTGCATAGGCCAAAGGCCATATACTTCCACTCATATAACCCATAAGGGGTAATGAAGGCAGTCTTTGAGATGTCAGAAGGGCGCATAGGTACCTGCCAATAAGCTTTACATAAGTCTAAGCATGAGAAAAAATTATATTTACTGGCATCATAAAGGAGATCTGCTATCCTTGGCAGGGGATACACGTCCTTAATCATTATATCATTCAGCTTATGAAAATCAATGCACAGGCGATACTTCTCGCCTTGGTGAATAAACACAGTGGGAGCAGCATAAGGGCTGTTACTTCCTTGTATTATTCCACTTTCGATCAAATCACTCAAGATCTTCTCATATTCAGGTTTCAAATTTTCTGGTACATGGCGTACTGGTAACCTAATTGGTCAATCATGTTTCAATTCAATTGTGTGCTCCTCACCTAATGCTTGACTGATGCTAATTGACCATAGTTAAATACATCGTGCTTACTATAAAGTAAAGAGACCAAAGACTTTCTCTCTCTTTGATTTAGGTGCAGATGAGAACTTTCAGTGACTGTCGGTACTTTCACTGGACTTACAGGATCTTCTAGATCATGCATGGCTGTACATATTGGTAAACAAGTGACCGGGATATTTTCAACTCTAACCAGCACTCCTACTAACTGTAATTGGGGAACTCCAATCTTGACAGAAGAAGTTGATCTATTGAGAACAGTGACATATATCTTCCCTCTAATCACTTTACATAAATCTGGTGAGAAAGAGACTCCATGTATATACTTGCCTCTATGCCCTGAGATCATGATGTCCCCATTAATACTATCATCAGAAGATACAGCAACTCAAGTCCAATGCTTGGGTTTGAGAAATATGGGTTCGTCCAAGGTAAAAATGACTTCCTTCTCAGGGATCATAACCAATTGTGTTGCTTCTTGATCTTTAATAGAAATCGTATTATTTTTGAAGTCAATAACGCAAGAGTTGTGCTCTAAAAAATCATTTCCTAAGATGAGATCATATGGGAGACAATGATTCGATGTGTCTATTACCAATAGGTCTACTTCAAAAGGCTCCATTTTGATTGAGGCATCCTTTAACTTTCCTTTCAGAGAAAGAGGGTTTCCAGAAGCATCAATCAGCTTCGCACCAGAGGGGTTCAATGAATCTCAATTCAAACATAACTCTTTACAACACTCGTCACTAATAAGGGATGCTGTGGCTCCAGTATCCATTGTGGCATTAAAAATATTGCCATTCATCTCAACAGGTATTAAATTCTTTCTTATTAACTGAGTTATAACTAAGAAATGTTGTGCATGTTTTATAGGAGGCAGCACTCCAATTAATATAAATCTGAAGATGTAGTTGGATGATCAGGTTCTAATTCAACAAGATTGTCGACACACAAAGTTTCAGTAATGGGTTCTTTGACAATAAAGCCTTCACCATCAACAACAAGCTGTACTTTCACCTTGCACTGAGATTTAAGATGCCCTTTTTCCCTGCAAGTGTAGCACCGGTGATAAGTCGAATACCTTTTTGGCAACTGTGGGCCTCCTTGGCTCAAAGTTCTTTGTATTAGACAAACTAGTTATATCATTATTGATGCGTTGAGAATTCTGGAGCATATAAACCACACTAATGGCTTTGCAGATGATCTCGTGGAGGCTATCCTCAGGGTCGCATCGAACTTCCAACCGGTTTCTGATAGATGAAGGAAAACCTCGGCAGATGTAAGAGAATAGATCATGCTTAGAATATTCTCTGGAAAGACTACTCAAACTAAACAAACATTTGACCTGGGTAATATGATTCCGAATATCGTCACCGAATTTGAAGGACATATCACACAATAATGTCTTATACTGATGCTTGATGTGTGGTGATCAGTAATGATCCTCGAAGAAGCCCACCAATAGCTGGTAGTCAGTCTTGATGTTGTGATCGAGCATCATGTATTGATTGTAGGCCAATCTGCTAAAATATAATGGAAACTGTGAGACGACTGACTCCTGTGAATTTTTGTGTTGTTTCTTTGTCAGCTCAAACAAGAAAAACCATTCGTTGAAAGACTGTGACACAGCATCAATTTGCCCAGTGAATTTAGGAAGAACAGAGTGCTTGCTATATACTTGTACCTGTCTGTTGGACACAAGAGGAAGGATCAAATTGCAAATCTCAGCTGATCTTTTGTGCCTGCTTTTTCAGTAAACGGACTAGTATCACTCACGTGTTGTTCCTTGAATGCAGGAATGACAATGGTGCTCACCGGATCAGGCNGAAAGTAGGTTGACTGTGTGAAGGACTAGTGGAACAAGGTATAGAGGAAGACCCTCCACACAAAGGAACAGCTGGAGGAGGTTGATTGGCACCCACTAACTGAACTACTTGGCCGATGATCCTCTTGGCTAATTCATCCAAAGCTTCGTTTAATGCAGCAGGAGTAACATATTTGTCATGTTGTTGAGACAATGCCTCCTCTTGGCGGTGTGAGTTGTTGACGGCACCCTTCAACTCATGTATTTGTAATTCTAGTGCAATAGTTGACTCCAGCATCTGACGCTCCATTCTTTGATAGGCCACATGTTGGGTGTTAATTTCAGCCTGGAGAGACTCTACTTGACGTTCGCTCTCCATCCTAAGAGCTACCTGTTGTGACAATGCTTCCTTCAAGTGCTCAATCTCCGCAAGGTGCACATCAATCTGAGGTGTAGACTGCTCATTACCACTAGCATAACTGTGAGGACAAAGGGGAATTGGTGGAGCATTTTAGGTGTTCAAGATACGATGCACATTTCGATGAAAGGATGGACTCATTGCATTTGGATCACTATAAGGAAGGGTTGAGGCTTTCTGATCCATCCTTTGGGTGATTGGAGTAGGAGAAACAGGTCGAGAAAAAGTAAGTAATGATCCAATGGTGCAAGGTGTAATGTCCTGGTTACCAATACTTGCACAGGGGACACTCCTAACTGGAGAAGTCCCAAAAGTAGGAGAATTAACAACAGTACAATTAGAATCCATTAGACTTTTAGAAAACAAAACAATAATTTCTAGAACTGACAGTGGGGAGCACTCCCACACACACACACAAATGAAAAGCACATAAAAAAGGGTAACAGTGATTAACAGAACAAAAAGGGAGAAACGAACACAGCAGTACTTGGTAATAAATCCAATGTAAAAAAGCACTAGTAAAAAGTAAAACAAACAAGAAATTTAACAGTTTACATCAGCCAAATAAGAAACGCAAAAAGCTTCATTGCCATCCTTCAAGGGTGCAGAAGTTAATGAATACATCAATAGGTAACTTTCTCTGAAGTCTCACAGCGATCAGGGGAAACAACTATCCCAGCTGATACGCACCAAAACGAAAAGCCAACTAACAACCAAACCATCGAAAGAAAACAACAAGATTAAACAGTTATCATGTCAGCATCCTGTCACGGTCGCCATGTAGAATCGTTGGCTGGTAGGGAAACTTAACTAGAAACTTAATTGACTCTGCAGAAGGTTGGAATAGCATTTACAGAACAGCCATGATTCCAGAAAAAGGAATAACATAGAATTTATAATTGATAGATGTAATAGATGTAACATTGGTAATTCATCCAAGTAACAAAACTACTTTAGGTAAGATCCAAGATGACCAATTCCTATGGCTTCCAGCCAAAGCAGAACATCCAAAAGTAAAGTGCTTAACCTATTGACTGGTGCTACCCTATTTGTCTCACTTGATTAATTTCTATCTCACTTCAGAAAATACAAACTCTCATTTTCATTGTTATCTCTCAGCTCACTATTAAATAATCTGTAATTGCCAGATATTCATGCTAGCCCATGGCATGGTATCATCACAGTGTTAGGTTTTATAAGTGCATGTACATGTTGAACTACGAAAGAGAGATTTATTATTTCCTTATACATAACCGTATACATAACTTAATGAGTCCACAATTCGGACTGGGTAATCAACAGACCCCCAGAAGCAACTTGTCGCCCCGTGCTAGTGAAAGCACTCCCAAATTGTCGCCGATCTTAAGCAATAAGTTTCATAAAGATAATAAATAAATAGAAAATACAACGGTAAAGACGGCAGTTGAGAGTAGATAAAATCTATTAAGCTATTGCTACACTTTCCTCAGGTTTTATACAAATGTTTAACTATTACCTGCCTTTGTTTACAATAATCAGATGTCAACGTAGTTTAACATGATCGAATTCTTTTCCCTTGCAAAATTAAATTTGAGCAACAATAAGCACCATCGAGGGGACATCAAACTAGCAATAGTAACCTAAGATCGAAAATAGCTACTAACGTCATAGTGACGTAATAATACAAAATAAAGTTTTAAAAGAATAAAATCAACAAAATCCCCAAGCGACTCTACATACCTAAACAGTATCCAGTTACCTTAGTTAAGTGAAGTTTAACTAAACATATACAGTATCAGAGTAAAGTGTTAACATACATACACCCCTACCTGCTTCAAACAAAGAACAATATTTTAAAAGAATAATTTAATCTACATTGACACTTGGTAATACTTGATCATCTTGATGACTTCTCTCCATCTGTTTCCCCCTATCCTTGATGTTGCCACCCTAATTAACTTGATTAGTGTTTGATTGAGTTGCTCTACTGCTCTGTTGGCCTGTGGATGGTATGCTGTCATTTGTTCACTTGCAATTTCCAGGAGTTTTGCCAATTCTTGGAAGAGTCCACTCTCAAATTGGGGCCCCTTATCTGTTATAATTGTTTTCATTGGCCCAAGTCCTAGGATCCCTTCTTTTAATACTAGTTCTGCTGTGGTTTCTGCCATGGCATTCTTCATTGGGACCATCCTTGCGTATTTTGTAAAATTTTCTACCATCACCAGTAGATATTGATAGCCTTCTGTGTCCTTCAACAGCATTTCCAGATCTATGCAGACTATTTTGTTTTGTTGTGTTGTGATTATCTTCTCCAGTGGTGCCCTTTGCATTGGAAAATGCTGTTTGGTCTTTAGAAGGCATGTTGTGCACCTATTGATAATGTCTGATAACTTTCCTCATGGCTGTTGTTATAAACCTTGCATTGAAGGTTTTTTCCATCTGTATGATTCCCAGGTGGCCCTTCTCATGTATCTTCCTTATCAATTCTCTTTTGAAATAGTCTGGTATTGCAATCCGGTTATTGCTGGCTTCAACGTATAGTAATCTGTTTTTGTTTATCTTCCACTTATAACATTCACAATATCCCGCAGTTAGTTTAGATAGTGTTGTCTGAGGTTCTTCTATCTTTTTTATAATTTCAATGAGGATTATGTAATCTCTCTGTTTGTCCACTATTTCTTTTTCAGATATTTCCTCCCTCATTAGTATTGGTAGCATGGCTTGACCTTTTTTGTCCACGTTTATTTCTGGCAATCCCTCATATTCAGTGTGTGGCAAAAATTGGAATTGTTTTTTCTCTACATCTATTTCAACTGCATCTCTCTGATATTCTGGTAGCAATGTCCAGAAGTCTGCATTGTTATGTAGGGTGCCTTTCCTATGCTCAATTGTGAATGTGAATTTGTTCAAGTATTTGATCCATTGTGACACTATTCTGGACTTGTCTCCAGAAAACTTCTTCAACCATGCCAGTCGGCTGTTGTCTGTATGTACCCTAAATTCTCTACTGATCAGGAAGTGTCGAAATTTTTTAATAATTTTAATTAGTGCCAGCATCTCTACTTTGGTAGATCCATAGTTTTCTTCACTTGTTCTCAACTTACGACTGAAAAATTGATGTTATCTAATTCTTCCTGCTCCTGCCAGGTCCATATGAACAGTACTGATTTCCTCATTAATCTGGTCATCTTTGCTGTTTTACCAGCTATGTTCAGGATGAAAGTCCCATAGTAATTGAAGAATCCCACTATCCTTTGTATATCCTTCTTGTTATTAGGCTTCTCTATTTTATGGATCATTTCTCTGGCATTATCCTTCATGCATATCCTGCCTTTCTCTATTGTTCTTCCTAGGAATACTATTTTCTCTTTGAGAATGTCACATTTGTTCCCATTAATACGAAGTCCTGCATTCTCCAATGTTGTTAGCGTTCCTTCTAATTTTTTCAGATGTACTTGGATTGTATCACTAGTTACTATGATGTCGTCTATATAGGTGTAGACCCCTTCCTCCATTCTATGTGTCTTGTTTTTTAGCACTTTTGTAATATATCACTGGAAGGTAGCTGGTTCATTACACAGTCTGAATGCCATATATATCCATTCATATAAGCCATAGGGATTTATGAATGCTGTCTTCTTGATATCGTCTTCTTCCATCTTTACCTGCCATTAGGCTTTACATAAGTCTAGTGTTGTGAAATATTTATGCTTACTGGCCTCATAGAGCATGTCCTCTGTCTGTGGTAGGGGGTATGAATCCTTTTTTGTCACCTTGTTTAAATTACAAAAGTCTATGCATAGGCGATACTTGTCTCCTGCTTCATGAATACAGTTGGTGCTGCATATGAGCTCTCACTTGGGCGGATGATTTTGTTGTCAATTAATTCCTCCAGTATGTGATTGTATTCATCTTTCATCTGTTCAGGTACCCTTCTGACTGGTAGCTTAATTGGTTTGTCCATTGTTGTAACTATTCTGTGTTTTTCAGCCACTGCTTGCCCCATGCTTATCTCTCCATAGTTGAATATACATTTGTGTTTTCCCTACAATTTTCTTAATTCCGTGATCTCCTGTTCTTCCAAATGTGGGTAGTCTTCATTGTTTATTTCAGGTATTCTGTATATGTCTTCCTTTTCTGCTTTCCTCCCTATGCCCTTGAGTCAGCCTTTGGGAGTACTTGCAACTTTGATGGTGTTCATCTACTCGCCCTTGAGTTGGCCATGTGGAGTACTATCTGTTTTCATTTGCAAGTCCTTGAATCAATCATGCAAATTACTCACTTCATCATCATCTCCAATTGCCTTCCAGATAAGTCTGATGTTTGATTTGATGTACTTCCTGTATATTCTTACTAGAGATTTCTTTAGATTAACATTCTGATTCATAGCATTAAGGATTGGTATTCTTCCCTTCAAATGCTTGCCTGTACAGATGCTAGACAGCATTGATACTCATTTGGGGTTGATGCCTTTGTTATTGTTTAGCATTATATCAGCTGTTATTGCGTCCTTTGTTTCAATTGTTTGCATCTTCCTTTGGTGCAGCTGTAAATGGACATCTTCCTGTAGTTTGAATGTAATTGTTTTCTGCTTCCCTTGTTCTTCTTTGATCTCCATTTCTTCATCTTTCACCTTTATAGTCCTGTTGGCGTAGTTGATGACACATCCATTTTTTGTCAAAAAGTAGTCACCTAAGATGACTTCATATGGCAACAGGTTGTTATGTATGTCCACCACCACCAAAGACTGTTCAAATGTTGTATTAGCAATTCTCATCTGTACTGCATTTATAATTCCTTTCATATCATTATATTCTTCTGATGCATTAATTAGTCTCTTATTGCAGCTGTTCAAATCTTCCCATTTAAACCCTAGCTTCATAGCACATTCATCAGTGATTATCAATGTTGCTG
This sequence comes from Hofstenia miamia, assembly GCA_900660155.1. NCBI lineage: Eukaryota > Metazoa > Xenacoelomorpha > Acoela > Hofsteniidae > Hofstenia > Hofstenia miamia. The sequence goes on from CABFPE010000266.1 coordinate 500,735, forward strand.
CTCCAGTGTCAATTGTTGCTTTAGTCATTACTCCATTGATTGCTATCATTATCATATTTATTGTATCAAGATTAGTCAGGATCATTATTGATGCATGGTTTTTATGAGTTGGAGCTCTAACTAGTTTTCCAACTCTTTGTCTGTTGGCAATACTTTGTCCATTTCATCCTCCATTTGCAGTACATCTTCCTCATCATAGTAAGCTTCTTTGTTTTCAATTACATTTATTTGCTTTGGGCAGTCTGGTGGCCTTTCTGTCCACAGCCATAACACTTGACGTCTTTCTCTTTTGCCTTTCTGGTCTTTCCATCTTTTACTTTTACCTTTATGATTTTTTCTGGTTTTGTTTCATTATAGGTTTTATTTGGGATGCATGGTTTGAGGTTGTTTCTCAATGTTGGTCCTTCTCTGTGCTGTGCAGCCTTTTCATATATTTGTGCGTTATTCTCAATGGTTGCTTGTATATCAACTGCCTTTCTGATCATTCTTTCTAGCTTGTCATCTACATTGCATTTAATCTCAAACTGTGTCCTAATGCTTTTTGTCATCCCTTTGCAGATATGTGAGAAAAGATCATATTTAGAATATCTATTTTTTCTTGAGCTCAGCATTAGTAGTTGTTCAACTTTTTGAATGTAATTTCATTGAATTCCTTTTTGTCGTATTTAGGATAATTCAGTACTGGTTTTTGAAAGTTTCATTTTCATAGTAGTTTATGAAATCTCCAATCAGTAGTTCATAATTCCTTTTCTTTTCTGCGTCCAAAAGCAGATAGTGGTGAGAAGCTGCACCTGTTAAATATAATGGGAGTCTTGCTGCTGCTGCCTGCTGGCTCACTTTGAGCTCCGCCATTGTTAATTCAAAAATTTGTAGCCATTCAGCAACTGTTGGGTTGTATCCATCTACCCTTCCATTAAACTTAGGTAGTGTTGCCTTACAAGGTATTGTATCATTAGTTGTCAGTTGTGGTAAAATTGAACTTTCATACTTGGGTTTATTGTGGTTTTTCACTGTGTCTTCCTCCTGCAGTTGTATAGTCACTGCCTTTGTAATTTAGTTAATATTTTTTTGTTTCTCAGCATCTGAGTCTTTGTCAGATTCCTCAAATAACACCTTGTTAGGAGCTGGTATGTGTGATGCTTGCAACTCACTCTCTTTCCTTGAATGAAATTCTATTTCATGGGTTTGCATGTTACTTCTGTTCTCTTCTTCCATCAACTGTAGTAGTCTTAATTTGTCTTTCAGTTGCTCCAATTCTCCTGCTTGTAGATCATTATCCTCTATTAACTGTCTATTTGTCCTTTCCAGTTCCTGATTTTTTTCTGCCATTGTTGATTCTGTTCTAAAAATCTTTTGTTGGACTCCAATAGTTGATGTGTGATGATTTTGTAACTGTCTTTGTTTATCTAGCCACATCTCTGTATTTAATCTGATTTCACTCAATATAGTTTTGTTTTGTTGTTCCATCTCTTTAAATTTGTTGGTTAGCTGTTCTATTTCGTGTTTTAGGAGTGCTTTGTTTTCTTGGCTCTTACTCAGTATACCAAACTCAGTATACCAATTATGTCGGGAGGGTTTTTCTCTGGCAGGTTCATCTCTGGGGGTGAATTGAGAGGTCGCAACTCCATGTTGGAGGATGAGTTCTCACCAAAATATGGTGATGATCATATTGTTCTCAGTGTTACTGCTTTGGTTGCAGTTTTCTTTGTGCTGCCTTTCTTTCCTTTTGTCATATTTTCTTTCTGGTTTGTAGTGGTCTTCCTTCTTGATCATGATTCCAGGATCCTGTTGAAGTGCTTTGGTTTGGTTTTGGGTAATTCTCTTTGTTGACTAGATTGTTTTTTCATGCAGCTGTCTGTTGCTTCCTTCCACCATCATTTATAGATCTTGTCATAGTATGCAGGTAGTTTCACTGAATGTTTCTTTTAAAAGTAGCTATTCTTGGCTGTCATGGTCACCATGTAACATTCTCTACCAGGCATCATTTCTAATTATCCTTTTTACTGTATAACATTAGTCATGGTTTTGAAGGTAGGGATGTACTTAATTAGATAATGCTTCAGCTATGAGTTCTGTTAACACAATATAACTAGATTTAACTGTTCACGATTTAGGTGATGAAACCATGCAGCAATTTCTCCAATGATCAACAATGGCCATCTGCCCAAAGCTGATCTCCACATCCAGTTTCACCAATCCTCTGATGATCCTTTTGGTTGAGTTCCACATCTCAGCTCATCAATACAGTTTATGTGTACCCTATCCTAGCTCAGTGCATACTCAAGACATGGCACAATTCAACTTAGACTCTAATTTGTAAAAGTGTTTTGTTGTTTGCAACCTGACTCATTACTATCTGCTTAATTAATATTACATGTAGCCATTACCAAAATATATTGGCTTTAATAAATGAATTAATATTTGGCAGCTTCTTAACTTAAATTTATAAATAAATACATGTTCAGTCACTTTATTGGTCATTTATAGGTCACTAATTTGGATCTAAAACAGTATTAATATATTACCTATGTTTCAGTTATCCAACCATTTTACAAAGTTAATTATATTAATACATGTATTAAGTAATCACTAGTTGGCAAATGAAGAGAAAAACTTCTACACCTAACCTATGTGCACTTTCATGGTCTGGCACAAAGACCCTTGAATCAATCTTGATGATGGATCCAGACACCTACTAAGCACCACTAGATTAGCTCAACATCATATAAAATAATCAAACCATTATAGTAGAACAAAATAAGAATTCTGAATAAAGTTCTTTATCAATTGCTTACAATGTTTAATTCCTATTTATAGCAAATCCAGAAAAGTACCTGTTGATTTCAAATTTAAACTTCTCATCTGCCAAGATGGCAGCTAAAAATAATGGAAGTGACTTCGCCCCCTCATTTTGCCAAAAAGTATTATTATCAACCAATACTAATCTCTTATTTTTGACACATATTGTTTCTTGTTTGCATAATGCAAATGAATCTAAATTAATGTAATTGATCTAAATACAAAATTTCTAATCATCATTTCTTTGATCTTATTCTCATCATCATTCAGTGTTTGCAGCTTTTTAGATTTATTTGGATGATGCTACACTATGATAAAACTTTTATAATCCAGAGTGTTTAGTGTAGGGATTTTCTTTAGCTCTCTCTTCATTTGATCTAGGTTTTCCTGCTCCATCCATTTCCACTTGAAATTGACTGACTTTTTAAGAAACTGAGTAATGCTTCTTGTTTTCTCCACTAAGTCAGGAATGAACATGCCATAATAATTTAAGAAACCCATGAGTCTGTGTACGTCCTTTCAACTTTTCAGTGTCTCTATCTTTTCAAGGTAATGTTTTGCATTCATTTTGATTGATATTTTGCTGGGTTTGATTATGCACCTCAAAAAGGTGACTTTAGTTTGAGCAAGCTCATTTGTTACTGTTGACTTTCAGCTTGGCATTCTGGAGTAGATCAAGTGTGCATTATAACTTATCCAGGTATCAAGGGAAAATATTGCTGGCAATGAGTATGTTGTTTATGTAAGCCAATAACAGGCTCCAAAACATTAGCATTGTTCTTTAGCACCTTAGTCATGTACCTCTGAAAAGTTGCAGGAGCATTGCAAATGCCAAAGGCCATGTACTTCCAATCATAGAGGCTGTAGGGAGTGATGAAAGCAGTCTTTTGAATGTCAGATTCTCTCATAGGGACCTGTAAGTAGACCTTGCATAGATCAAGGCACAAGAAGAATTGGTACTTACTGGCATTGTAAAGAAGGTCCTCTATTCTCAGAAGAGGATAAGCATCCTTGATGGTAACATAATTCAATTTATGAAAATCTATGCATAATCTATTTTTTACTCCCTGTTTAATGAATACCATTGGGGCTGTGTAGAGACTTTTTCATATTCTTCTGTTAAGTTCTCTGGAACCTGCCATACTGAAAATTGAATAGGTTTGTCAGTTTTCATTTTGATTAAGTGTTCTTTTCCTATGGCTTGGCCCATGCTTATGGCTCCATAATTAAAAACTTTGCCTTTTCATTTTAGTAATGAGATAAGCACTTGATGTTCCCCCTCTTGAAGGTGGGGATGAGACTTATTAGTGACTGAGGAAATCCTTATGGTATTGGAAGGTTCATCCATTTCATGAATCATGGTAAATACATTCAAGCACTCAGTGGATGCATTTATCAATCTTTCAGGGACTGCCACAATTTTTAGTTGAGCAGCAATAACTCAAATGGGGTATTTTGAACTGTTCAGTATGGTGATATATGTCTTCCCATGCTTCACATGACACAGATCAGGTGAAAAGTTAATTCCTTTGGGGTAGCTCCTTGTTGGCCCAACTATCCTCATGCCTCCACTATGAGGCTGGTTTGAAAATACAGGAACCCAAGTCCAATTATGGGCCTCAAGAAACATGGTTTCAGTGAGTCAGAAGCAAATCCCTTCTTCAGGGATGGTTGCTAACTGAGTTGTCTTGTGATCCTTTATGGAGATAGTTTTGTTCCCATAATCTATGACACAAAAGTTTCATTCAAGAAAATCACTCCCTAAAATGATATTGTAAGGCAGAGTCTGATTCAAATTATCCACTACTACCAGATCCACTTGAAACAATTCATTATTAATCCACATATCTACATTGCTGACTTTTCCTCTAAGTGAGATTTTATTTCCAGATGAGTCAATCAGACTAATGACAGATGGATTCAGGGTGTCCTGGCTCATGCACAATGCTGAGCAACACTTGTTGCTAATAATCAAGGCAGCAGCTCCAGTATCCACTGTCACATACACTAGACTCCCATTAACATTAACAGGAATCACGTTTTTTTGCATCAGGTGGGTAATTTGAGAAGCTCCTGCACTCATTTGTTAGGAGATGGTGCTCCCTTTAGTTTAAAGTTTGGCTGTGCTGATGGTATTATGTATCAGGTTGGTTAATGTGAATGCACAGCAATTATGTGCTGTTTAATAGTGAGCTGAGAAATAAGAACTACATTGAGACTGTAATATTTGTATTGAGCTATAAAATAAGTTATGAGCCAAATAGGATAGCACCACACACTCAAGTCACAAACAACCTACCCCTCAGGTAGCACTTCAGCTGGAACCCATATGAATTGGTCATCCTGGATGTTTTCTCTCTAAACAGTTACAAGTTTTGTGGATGAATTACCAATGATTGTTAGATCAATTATTTTATCATTAGAATCATGGCTGCTCTATTAAGGTTACTTTTGCAACCTTCTGCATGACAACTAGTTCCTTAGTGCTGCTGGTATAATCCCCATCCACCAATTCTACATTATAAATTATTAACATTAATAGTTTGAATTGTAATCATTTTACATATTTTATTATATATAAAAACGTTGTTTTGTTATAAATTTTGATACCATTTTGTTAAATTGTAATAATTTTATATATTTCATNTTTGAATGTCAGATTCTCTCATAGGGACCTGTAAGTAGACCTTGCATAGATCAAGGCACAAGAAGAATTGGTACTTACTGGCATTGTAAAGAAGGTCCTCTATTCTCAGAAGAGGATAAGCATCCTTGATGGTAACATAATTCAATTTATGAAAATCTATGCATAATCTATTTTTTACTCCCTGTTTAATGAATACCATTGGGGCTGTGTAGAGACTTTTTCATATTCTTCTGTTAAGTTCTCTGGAACCTGCCATACTGAAAATTGAATAGGTTTGTCAGTTTTCATTTTGATTAAGTGTTCTTTTCCTATGGCTTGGCCCATGCTTATGGCTCCATAATTAAAAACTTTGCCTTTTCATTTTAGTAATGAGATAAGCACTTGATGTTCCCCCTCTTGAAGGTGGGGATGAGACTTATTAGTGACTGAGGAAATCCTTATGGTATTGGAAGGTTCATCCATTTCATGAATCATGGTAAATACATTCAAGCACTCAGTGGATGCATTTATCAATCTTTCAGGGACTGCCACAATTTTTAGTTGAGCAGCAATAACTCAAATGGGGTATTTTGAACTGTTCAGTATGGTGATATATGTCTTCCCATGCTTCACATGACACAGATCAGGTGAAAAGTTAATTCCTTTGGGGTAGCTCCTTGTTGGCCCAACTATCCTCATGCCTCCACTATGAGGCTGGTTTGAAAATACAGGAACCCAAGTCCAATTATGGGCCTCAAGAAACATGGTTTCAGTGAGTCAGAAGCAAATCCCTTCTTCAGGGATGGTTGCTAACTGAGTTGTCTTGTGATCCTTTATGGAGATAGTTTTGTTCCCATAATCTATGACACAAAAGTTTCATTCAAGAAAATCACTCCCTAAAATGATATTGTAAGGCAGAGTCTGATTCAAATTATCCACTACTACCAGATCCACTTGAAACAATTCATTATTAATCCACATATCTACATTGCTGACTTTTCCTCTAAGTGAGATTTTATTTCCAGATGAGTCAATCAGACTAATGACAGATGGATTCAGGGTGTCCTGGCTCATGCACAATGCTGAGCAACACTTGTTGCTAATAATCAAGGCAGCAGCTCCAGTATCCACTGTCACATACACTAGACTCCCATTAACATTAACAGGAATCACGTTTTTTTGCATCAGGTGGGTAATTTGAGAAGCTCCTGCACTCATTTGTTAGGAGATGGTGCTCCCTTTAGTTTAAAGTTTGGCTGTGCTGATGGTATTATGTATCAGGTTGGTTAATGTGAATGCACAGCAATTATGTGCTGTTTAATAGTGAGCTGAGAAATAAGAACTACATTGAGACTGTAATATTTGTATTGAGCTATAAAATAAGTTATGAGCCAAATAGGATAGCACCACACACTCAAGTCACAAACAACCTACCCCTCAGGTAGCACTTCAGCTGGAACCCATATGAATTGGTCATCCTGGATGTTTTCTCTCTAAACAGTTACAAGTTTTGTGGATGAATTACCAATGATTGTTAGATCAATTATTTTATCATTAGAATCATGGCTGCTCTATTAAGGTTACTTTTGCAACCTTCTGCATGACAACTAGTTCCTTAGTGCTGCTGGTATAATCCCCATCCACCAATTCTACATTATAAATTATTAACATTAATAGTTTGAATTGTAATCATTTTACATATTTTATTATATATAAAAACGTTGTTTTGTTATAAATTTTGATACCATTTTGTTAAATTGTAATAATTTTATATATTTCATCATAAATAAAAGTGATTTTTGCTGCAAATTGTGACCATCATAATTTAAATTTTAAACATTTAAATACTTCATCCTAAATAAAAAGATTTTTATGTAAATTTTTAACATCTTTAGTTTAAATTAGTTTAAAATGAACTCTGTGTACTTACAATGGCATTTACCATATATTCATTATAGCAGATTGCTATGGAGACAATGAGATTATTACACATTAGTAATTTGTCATTAATCCTGTCACCCATTTTACATGACATACAAGAATTTTCAAAATTCATGCATTGGAGATAATTGAAAGGCAAGACAAATTGGATGAATGATTTCAAGTGCATCTGTATGCAAATAATGAGGTATGTTGATAACCTATGCATATTATAATATTTCATGTTTAATTGACTATGTTTTTAAATTTTACCCTTTAAGCTAAATTATACATGTTGATTTTTGCTATGTGGGATATTTTGTTTAATCACATACACTCTAAATATATTATTTTTATAACTAGTAGCTTACAGAAACTATAAATTACACATTGATTTTCATTTTGTTGTATCATTTGGATTATATTTACTGAACATGCAATAACATTTCTAAGTCCTAGTAAAGTTTATACAATTTATAGACATTGTTTCTCACTCACAAATTATTATTTCATAATTAAGATCAAATAATTATTTAGTGATTAAAAACAATGTAGAATTATGTATCATCATTATGTTTGTAAAATGCAAAAAAGAAACAATATTTGTATCATTTGGATTATATTTACTGAACATGCAATAACATTTCTAAGTCCTAGTAAAGTTTTTACAATTTATAGACATTTTTTCTCACTCACAAATTATTATTTCATAATTTTCTCAAAAATATTTCATTGCTAGATGGCATCCAATAGAATCTGTCCATTCCTTAAGTAAACAAAAGTATGACCTCTTTTTGTTGATCAAGTCTTGATTATGTATACTACTCAGCTGTCATCACAAGGCACTGTCTTTTTACTGTAGCAATATTTTGTAATAGCTTGTGTGCCTCTTAGAATCTTATGTACTTATAGCACTCTGTTCTGTTCACATGACAGTAATTAAAGAAGTCATTATCTAACCAATATTGTAACATCCTCCACCTGGCCTATTTGTGCCGTGTATTACTACTGATAATTAGTACTCGGTAAATTGTGGGCGAGGAGTTACCAAGTTGTTGAACCGTCAAACTTTTCTCTCTTATTAACTAGTTATGTTAATTAAATAACTGAGCATTGACTATCACTGTTTAGGTGACGGAGTCGTATGGCGTTTCCTCTTCAGTTCTTCTATGGGCTACTGCCCAAAGCCGATCTCCACAAGACAGTTCCTCTCCTTCTCGAACGATGATTGAGTCCACGGCACCACCTCAGCTCAACTGGAACTAATTATGTGTACCTTACTTTAGCTCAGTGCGTGCACTCAAGTAAAGTTGTAACTGACTTAAACTCAATTTTGTAAAGTGTTTGTTGTTTTGATTAAGTAAAGCAACCGGGCATTGACACTAACTGCATTTACATAATATTAAAACAGCCATTACTGTAAAACTATCAGCTTAATAATTTAAATAATAAGACTGCAGTTTCCTATACTTACATTTNATTGGATGAATGATTTCAAGTGCATCTGTATGCAAATAATGAGGTATGTTGATAACCTATGCATATTATAATATTTCATGTTTAATTGACTATGTTCTTAAACTTTACCCTTTAAGCTAAATTATACATGTTGATTTTTGCTATGTGGGATATTTTGTTTAATCACATACACTCTAAATATATTATTTTTATAACTAGTAGCTTACAGAAACTATAAATTACACATTGATTTTCATTTTGTTGTATCATTTGGATTATATTTACTGAACATGCAATAACATTTCTAAGTCCTAGTAAAGTTTATACAATTTATAGACATTGTTTCTCACTCACAAATTATTATTTCATAATTAAGACAAATAATTATTTAGTGATTAAAAACAATGTAGAATTATGTATCATCATTATGTTTGTAAAATGCAAAAAAGAAACAATATAACAAATTAGTATTTGTCAATGCATAATTTGACAAAACGAAGGGGGTGATAATGCTTCTACTATTTTTAGGCATTTTTGGCAGATGATCTAAATTTGAATTTTGAACAACAGGTACTTTTTGGAAGTTAACTATAAATATGTGAAGTAAGTTCTTCAAAAATCTTATCTTTAGATTTCATTTGGTTTGCTTATTACTAGAGCATGTCAACCTAAACAGTAGATGCATTAGTAGTGGCTTAGGCACACATCTGGAGTGATTCAAGGCTCCTTGATCAAAGCCATGAACCTGCATTTACATTAGGTGTACAAATAGGAGATTTTCTCCATTTAGCTGACTATTGATTCATTCATTTGCATGTATTAAATAATTGATTTCAGAGATAAGGCTAGTTAGCCTACCATAGGTTATAATGATCTTACACTATCTTGACTAATTAGGTGACCTATAAATAAACCAATAAATAGACTGAACATGTATTGTTATCTAAATGTAAGGTAGGAAGCTGCAAGTAACTATTTACCATGTATATTTATATTAATTAAAGCCAATAGTTTTTGGTAATGGCTGAAGTAATATTTATTAAGCAGCTAGTAACATTGCCAGGTTGTGAAGTACAAAGTTACACATTAAAAATAGAGCTTAAGTCAGTTATATCCAGCCTTGAGGGTTGCACTGAGTCAGGATAGGGAACACATGTTACTTTGTTGAGCTGAGACTCAGAACTAGTTGATCAACAATGAGGGCATACTAATGTGTATTGATTCAGAGATCAGAGTTGGCCAGAGGCCATGGTAAAATCATGGAAAGAGACTGTGATGATAGCATACCTAAATAGTATTGGATTACTTTAAATTAATATAAGTTAATGACAACATATCTCCTGTCAGAGTCAAGCATTAATATCAGTATATCCTTACCTTCATTAAACAAGAAAAAATTATTTAAAAGAATAATTAAATCTTTTTAATCCTGGTAGCAGATGCTACATGGTGACTGTGACAGATTAAGAACAAGAAGAAGAATCAATGAATCAATATCCTGACTTGGGACTTAGAGTCAAAAAACTAAGAAACACAACCTACATTCAATAGCAGAAGACATGCAAAGAAAACCACCAATATGGCACATAGTCAGCTACTACCACTACACCTAATTTAAAGCAAGTTCAGAAACAGAGAATCATACCAAACTGCTAGCCACTACTAATCATAAATCAGAATGACAAATACAAGAGGAAAGAAAGGTAGCGCCAAGAAAAGCACAAGTAAAACAACCCCTACCCTAAGGAGAGCACATTCAGAAACTGGAAACCCTACATATGTCCCCAGAAACAGGATCCAGTGAAGTCTTAAATATCTTAAGACAAACAAATGAGACAATACTGAGATCCCAGATACAATTATTGGTGGAAAGGATGTTGAAATTAGGAGAACAAAAATGCAATGAGTGAATTAAAAATTGAAATGGACAATTGCCTAGAAAACCAAAGTAAAAATTTTCAAAGGGACATCAAAGCATTAACAACCCAGCTAGCACAATCAAATAAATGCTTCTAGGAACAGAATGCAAAATGGGAAAAGATATGCTGACAATTATAATACAAGAACAGGCAGCTAATTCTAGACAACAACATACAAGCACAAGAACTAGAACAGCTCAAAGATAAACTCAGACCAACAGAATTGGACAGAGATGAGAATCGTGAAAACCAAATGCAAGAATTAGAAGATCTGAGGCACAAATTGAGAGCAATACAAGGTAATGAAGAGGAAAATCAGAGGGCAACACAAATGCATGAAATAACAGTTGAGCAATTAAAAGAAAGAAGCCTACAGGCGTCACCCATCAATTTTAAAAAAACAATTCAGAGAAGCAGAAGAGGAAAAAGAACAACAAAAGAAACAAATCATTGACAAAATTGCAAAAGCAGTGACCAACCAGCTCACAATAAACAAACACATAAACATGCAAAGGAGTTCAACCTACAAGAGCTTGATGCTACCAGAAGATAGTCATAACAACACAATACCATGCAAGGCAACCCTGCTGAAATTCAATGGAAAGGATGACAGTTACAACCCAACATTCATTGAATGGCTGCAAATGTTTGAGATCACAATGGCTGAAAGGAAAGTAAGCCAACAAACTGCAGCAGCAAGATTCCCATTATACTTAGCAGGAGCAGTGTCCCAAGACTATCTACTCTTAGACACTGATATGAAGTAGGACTACAAATTACTAATCAGAGACTTTGTAGACTACTATGAAAATGAAAGTTTTAAAAGTCAATACTGAATTATATTAAACTTGATAAAGATGAGAAAGACAGATGATATATGAAATTACATCCAGCTGGTGAAACAACTGGTAACACTCAGCTCAAAGGGAAACAAATATTCAAAATACAACCTTTTTCCCACATTTGTAAGGGAATGCCAGAGAATATTAGAACACAATTTGAAATCAAGTGTGACGTGGATGACAAATTGGAAATAATGGTTAGGAAAGCTGTAGATATATAGGCAGCAATTGAAAATAATGCCCACATCTATGAGAAAGCAGTATGGAACAAGGAAAAGCTGACAGAATGGCAAAACAGTAATAAAACACAGACAGTGAACACCAAAGCCTATAAGGAAAACAAGACAGAGAAGTTCATCAACATAAAAAATAAATACGGAAAGTCAAATAAAGTTAGAGAAAAAGACATTAAGTGTTACAACTGTGGAAAGAAGTGGCACAGGAAAGACAACTGCAGAAAACAAATTAATATGATCAGAGAAGAGGAAGCATACTATGAAGATGAGGATGTAATTAGGTCTGAAGCAGAATTATTGGAAAATCCTCAAACAGAAGAAGAATTGGAAAACTAACTTGAGTGCTAACTCTAAAAAACTGAGCACCAATAATGAATTTGACAAACCTTAACAATATCAACACAATAAGTATAATGATAAACAGAATACTGAAAAAGGCAACAATCAACACAGGAGTGGCAACATTGATAATAACAGATGAATGTGCAATGAAACTAGGATTTAAACAAGAGGATTTAGAACAATCAAACAAAAGACTAATCAATGCATCCAGAGAATACATAGACACAAAAGGCAAGCTCAATGCAGTAAAAATCAGGATAGCAAACACAACTTTCAAGCAATCATTAGTAGTAATAGACACTCAAAACAATTTATTGCAATATGAGGTGATATTAGGCAATGACTTCCTAACAAAAAATGGATGTGTGATAAACTAACTACTCCAATAGAAGATTAAAGTAAGGGAAGAGGAAACCAAAATCAAAGAACAAGAAGGAAAGAATTAGACAATATAAAAGAAGAGTTAGCTAAACTGCCATCACTGAACATGCCTGACTACAGTGAAACATTCATCCTAGATTGTGACACTAGTAAGGTATCAAATGGAGCAACACTTGGACAACTGAAGAATAACAAAGAAGTGCCAATACAGTTTTTCAGTCGGAAATTAAAACCAAGTGAGGAGAACTACAGATCAACAAAGCTAGAGATGCTTGCACTGATCAAGAGCATAAAGAAATTCAGACACTTTTTGATCAGGTGAGAATTTAGAGTCTTACAGATAACAGTGGCCTAGCATTGCTCAAAAAATTCTTGGGTGATAATTCAGGAATAGTATCAAGATGGATCAAATACTTAAATGAGTTCACTTTCACCATCAAACATGAAGGGGGATACTGCATACCAACACAGACTTTTGGAACACACTCCCAGAGTACCAGAGAGACACAGCTAAGGAAGATGGAGAAAAAAAGAAGTTTCAATTCTTACCACACACTAAGTACGAGGAGTTGCCAGAGATAAAAATTGATAAGAAGGGACAAGCAGTGTTGCCAATAGCAATAATGGAAGAAATATCAGAATTAGAGATCATAGAGAAACAGAAAGATGATGTGATACTAAATGAAATCATAAGAAAACTAAAGGAACCAAGCTTAAAACTATCAAGATTAACAGTGAGTTACTATGAGAGATATAGATGGAAAAGAAAAAAGAATGGACTGCTGTACATGGAAGTGCAGATCAATAGGATCACAATACCAGAATATTATACATGAGAATTGATAAGAAAAGTGCATGAGAAGGGCCATCTAGGTATCACACAAACTGAGAGCACTTTCAATACGAGGCTTATCACAACAGCAGTGAAAAAAGTCACTGAGGAAATAATCAACCAATGTATGACATGTCTCCTAAATAACAAACAGCATTTCCCAACACAGAGAGCACCTTTGAAAAAAATCATAGTGACACAACCCAATGAAATCATACATATAGATTTGGAGATGCTGTTAAAGGACAAAGAAGGATATCAACATTTACTAGTAATGGTGGACAACTTCACCAAGTATGTGAGATTGATCCCCATGAAGAACACAACTGCTGAAACAACTGTGGAGATAGTGATGAATGAATGTATCCTAAAGTTTGGTCCCATGAAGACAATAATAATGGAAAATGGGCCACAATTTGAAAGTAATCTATTTCAGGAAATGTCACATCTATTAGAGGTAGTGAGTGAGAGGACAACAGCATATCATCTGCAGGAAAATGGCGCCATAGAAAGATTGAACAGGACATTGATCAAAGTGATAAGAGTGACAACATTGAGAATAGGGGGCCACAAGTGGCAGGAAGTAATCAAAATGATTGAATACTTTTATAACACATCCATATACTTGATAACAGGAATAATGCCATTCAAGGCCATGTTTGGAAGAGAGGCAGCAACGCCATTATCAATGCAATATTTCAGCTACAGCGAGAAAATGGACAATCAATATGTCAATCAATTAAGAAACCAAATTACAGCAATACATGGGACAATGTGCCACAACACAAAGACATCTACTGTGAGACAACAGTGAAACTATAATAAAAAACCTACAGTCATGCAAACAAAATAGGTGACAAAGTTTATGCATTTACACCAATGAAACTGACAGACACAAACCAGGTCTGAAAGTTGAAAATGATTTGGTCAGGTCCATATAAAATAACTCAGGTACTACCAAATAGTGAGTTAGACAGTTTACCAGAGGAAGGTTTTGATGAGGAATTTGAAATGAACATTGATAATGAGGGTTTACAAAGGAGAGAGCTGCCAAGATGAGCAGCAAGAGATAAATATATATATGACCCAGAGGTATGGGATTTAAATTTACTTTCTGAATTTAGGCAAATTAAATGAGATGCAACAGCAACAACAACTGAGGAAGAAAGTGCGCCAGAACCAGAGAGCCAAGGAGATGACAATGTCAAACCCAAGTGTAGCATCATTCAAGATAAATAAAAAATAAGCTGCAAACATTGAGCAGAGTGAGAATAAGATCAGAGAAACAATGATTAGAAATATTGTATTTAAATCAATTAGATTAATTTAGATTTATTTGTATTATGCAACCAAGAAATAACATATGTCAAAAAAGAGAGATTAGCATCAGTCAATAAAAATACTTTTGACAAAACAAGGGGGTGAAGTCACTTCCATTATTTTTAGCCGCCATCTTGGCAGACATAAAGTTTAAATTTGAATCAACATGTACTTTTCTGGATTTGCTATAAATAGGAACTAAACATTGTAAGCAATTGATAAAGAATTTTATTTGGAATTCTTATTTTGTTCTACTATAATGGTTTGAGTATTTAATACGATGTCAAGCTAATCAAATGGTGTTTAGTAATGGTCTGGATATATAACAGAGAATGATTCAAGGGTCCCTGTGCGAGACTGTGAAAGTGCACATAGGTTAGGTGTAGGGGTTTTCTCTCAATTAGTCAACTAGCAATCACTTACTACATGTACTAAAATAATTAACTGTCAACAAATGGTTGGATGACTGAAACTTAGGAATTATACTAATATTATTTTAGATCCAAATTAATGACCAATAAATGACTGATAAAGTGACTGTACATGTAATAAATTATAAATGTAAGTTAGGAAGCTGCTTGAAACTAATATATTTAGAAATGCCAATATATTTCAGTAATGGCTACATGTAGTATCAAACAAGCAGCTAGTCAGGTTGTGAATAGATAGAACACTTTTACAAAATAGAGTTTAAGTCGAGTTGTGTCATGTTGTGAGAATGCACTGAGCTAGGATAGGGTACACATAAACTGTATTGATGAGCTGAGGTGTGGCACTCAACCAAATGGAATATTGAAGGAAGTGGTTAAACTGGATGTGGAGATCAGCTTCAGGCAGATGCCCACTGTTGATCATTGGAGAAACTACCACATGGCTTCATCACCTAAATAGTAACTGGTTACACCTATTTACATTATGTTAACAGAGATAAAAGCCAAGCAGTAGATAATCAGGTAAATCCCTACCCACACAAACATGACTAGTGCTATACAGTAGCAAGAGATAAACAGCAATGATGCCTGGTAGGGGATGTTACAAAATGGGGAGCCTCCACACCAGAACACACAATGGAATGGATCAACACAGATGATGAAAGATTTTTAGTTGAGATAAAGATAACAAAAGAGTTGGAAGAAATTCACTGCAGAAACTACCAGTATGTCAAAGAAGAGCAAATGGTGGCATCAATGCCAATGCGCAGATGACATTAATGGTCAGAATCAAAGGCATACAGCTTTTTCTAAAATATTATGAAATATTCTCACAAAAGATTAACAAGTTAAAAGAGATCATGCCAATTGCTGAGAAGATCCAGGAGGTGAAATTTTTAAAATATGCCAACACAGTTACAACTGAAAGAGAGGCAGTCCTGAAGATGACAAAACAAGCTGAATTCAAAACAACCAAATGGGAGGATCAGGAGGCTGAATTGATAGTTTGGAAAGTGGACAAGCTGGTACATGGAGAATGTGCTGTGCATGTAGCATCATCCAAAATAATCAAGCTGCTAATGTTGATTTGGAATCAGACTAAGATCAAAGACAAATTATGATTAGCAATATTATAAATTATTAGATAAGTTATATTAATTTGTATTATGCAACCAAGAAACAATAAGTGTCAACTTTAACCCGAATTATCCTAGCGTTGCCATATGGCAACACTAATGTTTTTAATGATATAATATAGAATATTATAGATATTTTGATAAATGTCTTGCACAGTGCTTTGTATTAATGCTTTCCGCGCATTTGAATAGTTTATTTCAAAATCTGACAAAAACATTCAATCTTTCAACAAGTTATATTGTAGAAAATGTCCACTAATAAAACGTAAGTGTTTATTTGTCACCTATGAATACATTATGCAAACAATTGAAATAAAGCACATGAAATATGAATATTNCACATGGCTTCATCACCTAAATAGTAACTGGTTACACCTATTTACATTATGTTAACAGAGATAAAAGCCAAGCAGTAGATAATCAGGTAAATCCCTACCCACACAAACATGACTAGTGCTATACAGTAGCAAGAGATAAACAGCAATGATGCCTGGTAGGGGATGTTACAAAATGGGGAGCCTCCACACCAGAACACACAATGGAATGGATCAACACAGATGATGAAAGATTTTTAGTTGAGATAAAGATAACAAAAGAGTTGGAAGAAATTCACTGCAGAAACTACCAGTATGTCAAAGAAGAGCAAATGGTGGCATCAATGCCAATGCGCAGATGACATTAATGGTCAGAATCAAAGGCATACAGCTTTTTCTAAAATATTATGAAATATTCTCACAAAAGATTAACAAGTTAAAAGAGATCATGCCAATTGCTGAGAAGATCCAGGAGGTGAAATTTTTAAAATATGCCAACACAGTTACAACTGAAAGAGAGGCAGCTGAATTCAAAACAACCAAATGGGAGGATCAGGAGGCTGAATTGATAGTTTGGAAAGTGGACAAGCTGGTACATGGAGAATGTGCTGTGCATGTAGCATCATCCAAAATAATCAAGCTGCTAATGTTGATTTGGAATCAGACTAAGATCAAAGACAAATTATGATTAGCAATATTATAAATTATTAGATAAGTTATATTAATTTGTATTATGCAACCAAGAAACAATAAGTGTCAACTTTAACCCGAATTATCCTAGCGTTGCCATATGGCAACACTAATGTTTTTAATGATATAATATAGNTTTATTTGGTTAATTGATGTTAGCATTCATAATGCATGGATTCTGTACAATAGCACACAAGTATTAGGCATCTCATATCAAATTAGTTTTACTCTATCAAGATTTTCAAATAGTAATAAGTGATTTATATGTGTGAATTATTAAAATATAAATACCTAATGAATATGAAGTGCAAATAATACGAAAGCTTGATTTTCGTCGGCAAATATGTCAAAGTTACTTGTCTAGCTATGGAGAACCAAAAAAATGCGTACTGCTGGATTGTCAAGAGTGCCTGAATTTGTACGTTTTGATAAAAAAGATCATTGGATTATTTCTAATGAAAAGAGATGAAGATGTACTGCAAACAATTGCAAAGGAATTGTGCGCACTTCTTGCATTAAATATGATGTTGGTTTATGCATAAAATGCTTCATGCCATTTCACCTATTGTAATGTAAATGCCTAGCGTTGCCATATGGCAACACAGGGCTTTTTGAATCTTTCACATTAAAAATTGATTATTTTTTTAATTTAACTGCTATTACAGTATTTTGCATGTTTTGTAGTATCTATTATTACAGATATAAATTAAATATAAAAACTCAGGATAATTCGGGTTAAGAGATTAGTATCTGTTGATAATAATCCTTTTGGCAAAACAAGGGCCTGAAATCACTTCCATTATTTTTAGCCGCCATATTGGCAGACAAAAGTTCAAATTTGAATTCAACAGGTACTTTTCTGGATTTGCTATAAATAGATTCAAAACCTTGCAACAATTGATATAGAATTTTATTTGGAATTCTTATTTTGTTCTGTTAATATGGTTTGAATATTTATTACAATATCAAGCTAAATGAGTGGTGTTTAGTAGTGGTCTGGATCCATCATCAAAATCAATTCTAGGGTCTTTGTGCCAGAATACAAAAGTGCACTTAAGTTAGGTATAGGGGTTTTTCTCTCATTTAGCTGACTAGTGATCATTCAGTACATGTATTAAGATAAATGAATTCAAAATGCAGTTGGATGACCAAAACCTAGGTAATATATTATTACTATTTCAGATCCAAATTAGTGACTATAAAATGAACAATAAAGTGACCAAACGTGAACTAATTATTAAATGTAGGTTAGGAAGCTGCTCAATATTAAACTATTTATTAAAGCCAATATATTTTGTTAATGGCTACATGTAATATTAATTAAGCAGCTAGTAACAAGTCTGGTTGCACACTCATGAAACACTTTTACAAGATAGAGTCTAAGTTGAATTGTGTCTTGTCTTAAGTTTACACTGAGCTAGGATAGGGTACACATAAGTTATATCACTGAGCTGAGAGGTGGAACTCAACAAAATGGATCATTGATGAACTGGTGAAACTGGATGTGGAGATCAGCTTCAGGCAGATGCCCAATATCACTCTTTGGAGGGATTGCTGTATGGCTTCATCACCTAAATAGTGAATAGTTAAATCTAGTTAAATTATGTTAATCAAAGTAAACAAAAGCTAAACAGTATCTAGTTAGTGAATCCCTACCTGCAGAGATACAACTAATGTTATACATTAACAAAAGATATATAGTAACAATGCCTGGTAGAGGATGTTACAGGATAACCAATCATATTATGGAATTGCAGGGGAGCTCTGGCTACTGTAACAGTACTGGGTAACTCAAGAGTTTAGATCAAAGGTTGCAAATTCTACCATAGCAGAGAGTGACCCACATTCCAACAGAAAAGTTACATTGGTGGTTCACTGATTTTTCCTAACAAATAAAGAAATTCCATTACAGAAAGAACTTCAGCAGTGACCAATTCACATGGCATCATGCTGAAGCCAAATGTTTGAAGCCATCCTTACTCACCAAGGTGCTAATTGTGTGAATCAAGTATTAATTTCAAGCTTGATAAACAATTTATCTCAGAGTTCTCTTATCTCAGCTCATGTAAATAAACAATAAAGGGCACATAATTACTGTGCATTCACATTTGCCAACAGCATAGTATATTTGCAATGTGTAATAATTAAGTGCATGTATGAACAGATCAAATAAAAGATGTTATTCCCTACATGTAACTGTAACCTAAAGTGGCCACAATTTGGGCTGTCACCATTAAAGAGCTATTTGTTGCCCTAGACCTGGTGTAGTTTGATCCCAAATTGTTGCCTGATCTTAAACAACAGTTATCATTACCAAATCTTTAATCAAAGAATCTAAAGGGGGTTAATAAATTAATAATTGTAAAAGACCAAATGCAGTGGAAGGAAGCCGAATTTATTGTGTGGCTGAATTTGTTGTGTGCTTTGCTACATTGACTCAGATATTCATTACAAAAATCTGTAACTTATTACTTGACTTGTTTACAATTTCAAAGCACAGTTTCCCTCACAAAGTTAAAACAAGCAATCACATGTAATTTAAATCAAGGTGACAAAAACTTACACTATTAAATTTACTACACTCAAAATTCCAAAATCTATTAAAAGATATTGATACAAATAAGGTAGCAGCAAATCAAAGAATCAAAATGTCAAAAAGACATAACACTATTCCAGAGGGCTGAAAATAATAAGTTTGTAAAAAAGAGGCACTGAGTGACTCTACAATAGGTTATTATATCTTATATTAACTAGACTACATAGGTGACCTATAACTAGACTCATAATGAGACTGAGCATGTAGTACTAATTAAATGTAGGTTAGGAAGCTGCAAATAATTATCTATTTAACTATTTAAACTAATTGAAGCCAGCAATTTTCAGTAATGGTGTAACATCCTCCACCTAGCTTATTACACCGTGTCTAACTACTGATAATGAGTACTCAGTAAATTGCAGGTGAGGTGTTACCAAGTTGTTGAACCATCAGACCTTTCTCTCTTATTAACTAGTTATGTTAATTAAATAATTGAGTATTGACCATGACTGTTTAGGTGACAGAGCAGTATGACGTTTCCTCTTTGGTTCTTCCATGGGCTCCTGCCTGAAGCTGATCTCCACAAGACAGCTCCTCTCCTTCTTAACCGATGATTGAGTCCACGGCACCACCTCAGCTCAACTGGAACTAATTATGTGTACCTTACGTTAGCTCGGTGCATGCACTCAAGTAAAGTTGTAACTGACTTAAACTCAAAGTTGTAAAGTGTTTGTTGTTTTGATTTAGTAAAGCAACCGGGCATTGACACTAACTGCATTTACAAAATAT
>CABFPE010000266.1:522328-537842 GCA_900660155.1 Hofstenia miamia
TTACTTTGTTGAGCTGAGGTTTGGAAACAATCCATTGACAACAAAGGTGACTACTTGTTGGAAGATTTGGACATCAGAGTCAGCCAGAGGCCTCATGAAAAGATCAAGTCAAAGGAAGCTGCAACATTTGGTCCACACCTAAATAGTGTTTGATTATGATACAGTTAATTAAAGTTATCTAGAAGTATTAATGAATTAAAGCTGTTAGAAAAAGTACATCCCTACCTGCACTAAACACAGAATTACATTCAAAAGGAATTGATCAACATGAGTTAGAGCTTGGTAGCAGATGCTACAATGGGTCCTTAAATTTGGACCAATGAAGAAACTAGTATTAGATAAAGGTCCCCAATTTGAAAACAACTTGATGGCAGCATTAAGTTGAGAGATGGAAATAATACATGAATTTACCACAGCCTATCACCCACAATCAAATAGCCCTGTAGAACACCTTAACAGAATGTTAATTAAATTGCTGAGAGTAGTCCTGTCACAAGCAGCAGGAAATCAGCGGTGACAGGTTATTGAAGTTATTGAGTATTTCTATAACACCTCCATACATACTACCACCAATTTTAGCCTGTTCTGTGCTATGTTTGGAATTGAGGTGCTGACACCTCTATCCATGATGTTCCTGAACTACTGTGAGATGATTGTGGAGAGATATGTCTGCCAAATGATAACTGGAATTCATCAGATCCACCTAACCATATGTCACAATACAAATCAGTCGATTATCTGGCAGAAGTGAGATTTTAACAAAAAGCTTTACAGTGAACTGCACAAGCAAGGGGACAAAGTCTTTGCATACTTTCCATGTCTGGTCACCAACCAAAATCAAGTATGGAAGTTGGTAACAAATTGGCAAGGGCCATTCACTATTGAAAAAGTACTTGATCACAGCAAATACACAATAAATATCAGAAAAGTTGTTCACTTTCAAAGGAGCAAACACTCCATCAAAGACATTGAGCATGTAATTCTGGATGATAATAGTGAAATTACACTAATTGATAATGGTGTTGATGTATATGAGAAATATGATAACTTAACTGAGTTCTCTGAAGAGGACTATAA
Organism: Hofstenia miamia; assembly: GCA_900660155.1. Taxonomy (NCBI): domain Eukaryota; kingdom Metazoa; phylum Xenacoelomorpha; order Acoela; family Hofsteniidae; genus Hofstenia; species Hofstenia miamia. The sequence continues at coordinate 523,406 of CABFPE010000266.1, forward strand.
TGAGTCTGGGTTTTACAATAGTGAAATTGCTAATACTGATTTAACTAATATATGTGTGTTGCCCCAACATCAGCCCAGAGTGAATACAACTTTCAAGCCCAATATTTGGGACCTTAACCTTATTACTTTGTTTAGGAATGATACCTCACAGCAATAAAAATTCACCAGCACTTCCACACCACCATTGAGTGAGAAGGAGGTTAGAAAATAGAGAGGGTTCAGAAGCTCCAGCTACCCATGGGAGAAAAGTTTCTCCACCTGAAGGGCAAGTGACTGTAAACAAGGATGTCTCACTACTGCGTGGGGAGAAGTGTGTCTCCACAAGCATGGGAAGAGATGCCAATAAACTCTAATGCCCCCTTTGACAAAGACTTCACTGTCACTAACCTATGTCAGTTCTTATACAATTGGAAAAAAATCCAAAGTTTCAATTGCATCAATATTGATTTCCCCAACCTACTGATAATCTACTTCCTTAGAGTGAATGAGGTCCAGAAACCCAACATATTGGAAAACATTGAGATTGCCTATCAGATGCCCAAGATAGAATAAATCCAACTTGTAATGGTACTATGCAGTTAGTTTGAAAAAGACATCCCTGAACAGATAGAAAGCTTGCACTTCAGAATGGAGAACTTCCTAATTATCTACCCTGAAACCTACTGGCTGATATCCATGTACCATACCAATGTCCTTTCTATCACCAAGCTCATCTACACAGATCTACTCCTGTGCAAAAAGATTCCATATAATCTCAAATGCTGGAACTGATCAACCTGACATACATGTGCTTTCCAGAGTGAGATCTTTGAGCTAGCATTGCTTTTGCCTAGAGTATGTCCACTCTTAGAGAAATCAATGACATATGGCAAATTCTCAAAGCTGATCAAAACCCAGAAATGGACTGGCCTGTTCTGGATATCAGAAGCTCTATCTCACAGTACTATAGGTCTGTTGAAAGAATACTCAAAGAAATATGAATTTCCTACAAAACAAAGATTGAAGAAACTACAAGGAACATCTCTTTTCTGAAAAACAAATACCAGACATCTGTGCTTGAGGGGCCATATTGATACTAGCTATCTTTCTCATGAAAACCCCCTTGCTCACACTGCCCATAGATGCCAACACCCAACTAGCATTAATGAAGAAATCACCACATGAAATCACAGTCTGTCCACTTGTTTGGAAAAAAAAGAACTGGCTGCTACACAAATGTATGCCTCCTTCCTCATCTGGAAAATCAAAAAAAACAATGGAGAAATATGAGAAATATTATGCCTGACTGGTGGGGGTGAGCAGTGTGACTGGGAAATTGTCAGTTGTGATGATCAGGCAACAATTTGGAATTTGTCTGTCACACATTAATATTTTCTCAGACACATTGAAAAAATACATATGGGGTGTGATGGCAGATACAAAATTTGCCATATTCTGTTCAGAAGACAGCCCACTATGCATGCAAGAAATGATAGATCAGTTACCAGGGTCCAAAACCTGATTCATAGAGCTCACAAGAGTGAACTGTGTTCTGGAAAAGTCAAAGATCTTTTTTAATCTGGAAAGGCTGAATTACTCTGAGTGTGGCTACAACCAATATATCAAGATAACCCAGAAAATAAAGAAGGATGATAGAATAGTCCTAATCACTATCTTAGAGTAGGTTATGAAAATGCCTGAACAATTTTACAAGGAAGAAGAATTGCTCACTACCTCTTCAGTACAGTTGTCTTTGTCCATCAGGGACCTGATAGAAAAGATCAACATTGAAAAATTTGGCGGCCCTTTGTCACTTCCACAGCCAACCCCTCAGTGGTCCATCACTGTAGAAGAATGAATATTAATGATAGAACACAGTCCAGAAGAGTTTATGGAAGATCTCACCATCCAGGAGCAAGTTCTGAGAGAATCAAAATATAAGGACATACTAGGCATGATGAACTGGTGCCTCACTGAGATGTTCACTAAGGAGGAGCTGGTACTTCTACTATTGCCAGGGTGACAAGTGGCCCTGGATGTGAAATGTACCACAGCCCATGTCAATATATCTAACATGCAGATTGAACATCTATGTACCCATGGATTAAGATGCAAGTTTTGGGACACATTCACAGAAGCCAAAATCAACTACTCAGTAACAATAGGGACCACAAGTCTATGAGACAAAGTTAACTTCAGCAATCTAGAAGCACAAGTTGAGAAGCATAATCTCTTATGCAGCCCTCCACCATGTATAGAAACACCTCTCATATGACCTAAGTGGAAGAGTGAAAAAGGGGACACCTACTGAGCAAGATTAACTTTGTGAGCAACAGTTGGGATGCAAAAAGGTTGAGCTAAACCACTGAATACAAAGTTATCTGTGATCAGCTAATCAATGGCTACAACAGGGAGCAGGTGTTCATTGACAGAAAACTAACAATCTGCAACATTTTTTCAAGGAGAAAATCCATCCAAGAGCAATTAAAGAAGATACAAGAGAGGATAGCACAACTGCACCCCCAGGTACTGATATTGTTCCAAGCTTCTTGTGATCTAATGTGGATCAACAATGTAGAGACAATCACATGATATTACAATGTAACAAAGTGCATTGAGATAATCACTATGCTGCAGGCTGATGTGTCCAACCCCAAACAGATGACACTGCAACAAGTACATGGGTTTTGTTCTCTGTTCATTGACCAGTGCAACAAGGATTGGATCATTGTGTGAAGTCTTTATTCACTTCTACCCAAACACCACCATTGATGCAAGAGATGCCATATTTCCAATAAGGATGCACTGCTGATGCTCATGATAGTGCTGAAAGGTCTCTGACTCTACAAATGATTCTACGTGGTGATAATGACGTGATCCTGAACAGGTGTAAAGTCATGAAGACTTTCCTTGTGATCTGCTGTCCAATTCATCTGGAAGGAAAGTCAATGCTGCACTGCCAAGAGGTTTTGTTTATTTGTTGTTCTCAGTCATCACTGGCAACAATTGGTGTATAAAATACGTCATACAAAACATGGGCCTGGTTTTGAAGGTTAAATCAAATGCCACTCTTCAAATTAACCTCATTGAAAGTGAGTTAGCCACACCTACTCCTTAATTTTGCATGTTTGTGCAAAGAGCCATTGAATTGATACATTTGTGCCAGATCCTCATCAATTGGGTACACAATGAAAAATCACAGAGTCTGGCATTGGGCAGCATGTAACATCTGCTGGTAGTTGTTGTTATTTATCAGCCAGATCATGTGCTTTTCATATTTACTAGTTGTTTTCATGTTTGTAAATATTGTAAATTCACATTGTATATAAGACTCCCAGGCATCTGTAAATAGAGAAATAATTTAACCATGTTCCCTTGTTCACTAGAACCACCCAAGTGATTATACAAAAGAAGGTGTCTGCACACCTACGTGGTCTAGTTTTAGCTAATGACGTCACATTCATGTAAATGATCTTACCACTCAATTTTCTAGTGTAGTATTTCAATCTTATATTTGTTTGTACCCTCAAAATATTGTGATGTGTTATTGCTCTTTAATTTTGCAAGGGAACTCTTGATTGCAAAAAATGTAAACAATTACAGGTAATAATTTGATCATTTTGAATAATACTTGAGAAACTTGTAGTGAGCACACAAAAGAAACTTTGTCTCACTCAACTGCATTTGCTTTTTGCTTCTATTTATTATTGCTAACACTTTTTAGGAAGTATGATTTTTATAATAGATGCTTAAGCTTCCAGCAACAATTTGGGAGTCCCCCCTCTGAGTTTTGGGTGACAATATGCTTTATTGCATTAAGGTATGTGTACTGTAACACCCTCTACCAGGCATTGTCACTGTTTCTCCTGTGTTACTTTATAGCATTGGCTGTGTACTTGCAGGTAGGGATTTACTAACTTCACACTGCTTTAGCTTTCAATTAGTTCTATTTACTTTAATTAACAAATCATAACTAATCACTATTTAGGTGACATTATTGTCATTAATTTGGATCTAGAAATATTATATTTATATATCCTAGGTTTTGCCTTACCAGCTGTATTTTGAGCTTGTTATGTTTAATACATATAGATAATGATCTGTAGTCAACTAAATGAGAATAATACCCCTATACCTAACTTAAGTGCAGTTTTGTGGTCTGGCACAAAGACGCTTGAATCATTCCTGTGATGGATCCAGACCACTACTAAACACAACTCATTTAGCTTGACATTGTATTAAATATTCAAACTGTAGCAAAGAAACAATATAAGAATTCTGAAGAAATTTCTTTATCAATTGTTTACAAGAATCTTAATCTATTTATAGTTGCTCAAAAAGTATCTGTTAATTTTAAATTTTGAATCATTCATCTGCCAAGATGGCGGCTAAAAATAATGAAAGTGATTGTGCCACCTTTGTTTAGTCAAAATTGTTAGTATTGACAAATACTAATTCATAATCAATTACACTGTTTTTACTTGGTTGCACTGTACAAATTAATCTAAGCTGATCATAACATTTTACAATATATTTTTAATCATAATCATTTCTAATCTTATTCTCTTATTCTTCTTAATAAATATTAGCAGCTTATGATTTATTTCAATGATGCTACAAGTATGACTATGGTTAGGGAATAAGAATTCTTGATTGATCATTTGCAATTTGAACATGCACTGAACACCTTACACTGTGATGAAAACAATCTGCTGGCTAATGTGAATGCATTGCAATTACATGCTGTTATTATTATTACATGAGCTGAGAAATAAAAACTAATGAGAAATGCTTTATTGAGCTAGAAATTAACAATGGGAGACACATAGTGTAACACCTTTTGCAAGTTTGGAACTCTAGCTGTGGATACCACTTCAGCATGATGCCAGGTGATTGGAAGTGAGTCCTCAGTGGATCTTTATTTTTACTTTGTTACAATGGCAAATTACTGATATCTTTGTTTTTCTGCTGGAATGCAGATCACTCACTGTGATGGTAGTGTAGAATCCCACCAACACTGATTTCACTATAAATTAAGAGTTGCTTATCCATTTCTCTGGGTATATGTGATATATACAGTGTGACAGATCCCAGAACTTTCTCAACCTATTTTGTTGCTTAACTTATTAACTAAATTAATATTGCATTAGCATTCCTGAATGCTAGAACTAACAACAGTTTATTTAGATTGAGATCAGTAGATGGAATACAGGGTTGAAACCTAACTCAGATCAATGTGCAGTAGAAAATATCTTTGTTGGTGACAGCTCCAGCTTCCACTTTAATGTGACAGTGGAAACCAATGGTTTACTCAGTGCATGGAATGTTGCCTCAGTGATAGTGTGTGCATGATCACCTATTAATTTAGTGAATTGATTGTCCTTGTTATTATAACTATGTAAATAAAAGGAGTGAATGCAACCACAATGCTTTAGCTAGTTATTTTGCCTTACATATATTAACCCTACAGATATAATAGTACATGTTAAGTGTTCATACATGTGAATAATCAATGTGGTCTGCAATAAAACTATTTCATAGGTCAATTGATAGTCCACTAATTTACCAAGAAGTAAATAAGTTGTACAAAAATGTACATAACAACTGTAGAGCATTTCAGATCTTACATAAGTAATAATAATAATCTGTGAGTAAGGAACAATAGGAAGGCTATAATGGATAAAAATCCCTATCACTATTCTTAACTTAAAAGCACATTCAGAAATCTACAGCTACCAGCCACACTGCACTTTTGAAAGGCTATAGTGTGCAGGCTGCTCCAGAATTCCATTAAGTGTATTTGGTGACCACCATTGAATTACTCTAGTGCTTGAACATTTAGCTTTCCATTTAACTACTAAATAACCTGACAAAATAACAAAGTAAATCCAGTAAAATTTGTTCATCACAAATAATATCAATCACTGCATATTTATATCAGATAACTGTAAACAATCAAACAAGTGGCTAGTGCCTGTTATTAGATGTTGTTGATGATTTAATAGTTTCCTGGTTTTTTCTTCATCTGCAGTTAATTACACACATCAGCATTAATTAGCTTGTGCATTATCATCCTATTATTTCTGCCAAAATATTACTGAGCAAATAATTAAATAATACTGCTTTTAATAATTTTGTACATATAATTAAAGAATAATAACCATGTGTTTACAATTAATATTTAGTACAATTGAGTCTCATTGTTCCCCACTCTTTCTCTCATCTTGACCACACATGGGATTATGTCACAGTAGACTTTGCAACCTTCTGTTCACACATTAAGCTCCACAGTACCACTCTAGTAACCTGAGCTCCATGTGATTCTACACTAATATGAATCTAAAATAGAAGTGGGTTGATATAATATTAGCAGTCCAGCAATTTAGATTTATTGCATATTTAGTCAATTAATATAGTGGGAATGTTAAATCAGTATAAATACTTTAATCCTGTACCTACCCTACAAGGACTGTTTCATAGACAGAACATCAGCTCATGAGGTATGAAGCATACACAAAGTCTGGTAATGGTTCTTGCTAGGTTCTGACTGTTGCACTTGTGCTTCAAAAATTTTGCTTTCCATTTATTAATAATGCAAACCTTATATGCTTCAAGGTAATCCAATGTAGATATATTTGATCAACAAACACTAACTGTTAGATGATACTTATAGACAAACTGTTGTCATTTAATTCTTTTTATGTGAACTGCTAATTCTTGGCATGTTAACAAAAATAGACAAGCTACTTGCCAATTAAATGTTTAAAAAACCATTTCAGCAACTGATAATTTTTCTTCAAATTTATAGCACTTTCTGAAAATTTATAAAAACTATATTTTGAATATTCATAGAAATATATTAATTATAAAGTTTTTCTTTCTTTTACTTCTTTTCTGTTATGCTTTTATTGATTATGTTACAATTTTTAACTTCCACATTAATTTTAACAATTACACTACATTGCATATTTACAATGCATATTCTAATAAAGTAAATTCATTTTCAATGTATTTTAAGTAATAATAATTAAATTTTGAATGTGATTTCCATTTAATTGAATTTCCTATTCGATGTAGTTACTTTTCGTTGTAATTTCTATGGACTATTTTATAAATTCAAATTTATTGCGCATGAACATAGACAGAAGCCTTTAAAAAGGCAAATATTGGAAGTGATTATCAAATTACGAGCGCGTGTTCATAAGAACTGTTTCATAATGAGCAGTAGTTTGGGCAATACTATTCACCTTATGATTATAAATGTATGTTGATTTACTCAAATTAACAAAACTTTTCTTTTATTGTTTTAAGGACTAACATTTCATCAAGTGGAAATATATGTACCGACTTGTGTAAAATGTAAGAAATTTTGTAAGTACATTTGATATTTTTTTTGAAAATCTTGTGCACAACACCTTGTATATCGGTATAATAGGAATTTTGTTATTAATGCATTTTTTACAGTAAAAATTTTTTTCGAAATCTTGTTTAATTTCTGCGGCCAATCCGGCATTATTCTGGTTTTCGCCATAAGTATGTAACTTTCCGGCATTTTTTATTAATATTCTCTAGTGCACAAATGTTTATTGTACTTTATAAAAATCAAATTATTTACACTCTGCACCTATGTGAGGACGCTCTTCTAAAAATGATTTCAAAACATTCTATCTGCCTCCAAGGTATTTGCAAGTGCATGAAGGTAAGTTTGCATTTGAGATAGAGAGTTAATGCGAACACCAAATCTTTATTTTTTTTGCTAAGCACTTTAATATAAGATAAGAAAATGTCAAAGCTAGATATATACCCAAAGTACTGCATTATTGAATTTGAATTTTTCATTAAATTTTAAGCTTTTCTTGTTGCTTTTAGAAAGATACTCCAAAGTTATTTGCCAATGCTTAGCAAAAAATTGAGGTTCTTAACCACGAACCCCATCTATTAATGAAAGGCATTGGAAATTTTTCACTACCACTCAATATTCCCATTCATTGAAACGTCGCTGGCACTTAACATTTTGTACAAAACATCTTCGGTAGATACCAAAATTCCGGCATTTTTAAAGAGAACATATTTTCAGGCAATGCCGAAAAAATTTTTCTTGATTATGTAGCACTTTTATCAATTCCAAAATTTTAACGTCTAGTACATCTAATTGGCTTGCGTCCATCAACCACTAAGTTCATAAATGTCTTCTGGCTTTCTACTGTAAGTTTTTGTACTATACCAGTAAAGTTGTCAATGAACTAAAAAGTAATGTTGGGATTAGTTCCTGATTAACATTTGAAATTGCAGTAAAAATTCCATTGTCTAGCTATCGTATTAAGGCAGATCTTCATATCACAAACTACTATATAGATATTTCCACGTGGCTTTTCCTTCACTTTTGTAACAGCTGGAAATTTAACTTTTCCAATTCTGCCTTTTTGCACCGTTCCCTATAGACTCATTTCTAGAAGTGAGCTTATCAAAAGCGATTTGAAAATAATTATCTGCCATAAGATGCTGTTTAAATTTACCATATTCCTATAGAAGATTGTTAGCATGACTAGGAAGTACATTTTACTAGAGGTAGTGCTTTATCTTTTTAAAGAAATAAATATTTTACCCTTTTTTTACGCTCTAAAAGATATTCAAAATCTCTAAGCACCATAAGGTAGAGGTGTCTTTTTTAATTTACGCACGAGATAGCGACCTTTTTTTATGCCGCTTTGCGCAAAGTCTCGGTTCCCAGCATTTGGCGAGCTGTTAACTTTAACTTTGTGTTAAACATTAGTCTATCTAAAGAAAGAGAAATAGCTGGTCTTTAAACATTTTCTGCAATGTGAATGGGAAGAATTTGAAGCCTTTGAAAATATGTAAAAGTATTTTTGTATCTTTCAAGTAGACCAGCAAATTTCATGCAATTCTTGTATGAACGTGACTATTATAATACTCTAAAAAGAAGTTAATTGTTCAACCGTGTCCGTCATTATAGTAGCCGATGAAATTCTAGAGCAAAATTTGTGATTTTATTACAAGAAAATAATTTAATGCAAGGTTTTCAAATGTGTATAATACATATTTCAATAGTCGTTTATAGAATTATTTAAAAAATAATTGGTTAACTAATGATTCTAAAATTAATGCTAACAAGGCCACATATGTTATGAATAAAACTTGCACAAAAATAGCTGTCATCACTCCTATAACCTGAAATCTGCAGTAAATTTTCATGATTTTTGTCATTTCAAAATATTTGTTTACATTGCAGTCTATTGTATAATTGCAAATTCAAATCTTTATATTTTTTATACATTCAAATTTGAGTTTGGTGGGGAAGTTTTGTGCAATAAATCGAAAGATGTAATTTTACATGTAAAATCATGTCATTACGCTATGGTTATAAATAGTACTACCTCTATCGTGTGTGACATATTTCTCTTCAAAAATATCAATCATGTTATTAACAATTCGGCTCCGAATTCAGCAAAAATTTTATTTTCTGTTAAAAAAATTGTATTTCGGCACTACTATATGTAGCCATTATCAACTAAGTATTTAGTTAGATGAAATGTGAATCTGAAGTGACCCAGAGGTTAATGATTTTCTCTTCCGTTTCAATAAACTCTAAAAATGTTCCACCCTTTTTTACTTCAATAATATTGGCGTTCTCTAATAAAGATGTGTTTAAATACATATAGATACTATAATGATTTACTAAATATTTATTTGTCTAATTTGAGTGGTTTGTCAAATATTGTCTCAGATATTTTCATTTGTAGCAATTATATATACCTCATTTTACCTTCGAAGTCAACTGAACAAGATGAGGCCTTTGCACGTGCATATAATCTGCAAAATCAAAACATGTATTTCTTCATTTTAGCCTGTCCAAACAGGGATATTTAATTGAGTGAAATACGAAAAACTGTTTATGTATAGAATGCTTATATCTGTTTGATGTCCAGATTATTTATTCGTAGGTGAAATTTCATCCAATTTAAGTTCAGACTGGAACTTGATAAATTGAAATGCGCGGACCTCGCTGATTACTTTGATATCCTGTTACTTCTTAAAATTGGCTTAAACTGAAAAGAAATTAATCAATTGAAATGTAAGGCTACCCTTATTTACTCATTTAGATTTTAAACAGGCTTTCTAAGGTTGGTATTTGCTGAAATTTAGTTTCCGAAAATGTGAATTTTAAGGGACCATTAATAGTAATTAAATGGCAATCAATTGCACCAATTATATTTGGAATTTAACATTTTTGTTGAATTGCATTTCCGAATTGATTTCATTTTCAAAAATAAAAGGCCATTTCATGAATTTGTTTAATAATTGTTGCCAGCTGTTGTAAAGATTTCAATATAACGATGGACAATCTTATCAGATAAATCAAATAGAAAACTTAGATACTGTGAGATTTTTTCCGGTTTATGAAAATTCGGCCCATGCCGTGGATTGTATTTAGACGTGTTTGCGAGGAATGAATGGATTATAATTAAAAATATCTCGTGATAGTCTAAAATCTCTTTTGAAGGCGCATTCTGACAAGCCCTGAGCAGTAATTTTCGAAAAATTGCATAATTTAACAAATTTTTCTTTTCTAAATTACCCGGGCTGTGTAACTACTGCATTTTGCAATTCCATAGCGTTGGCTTCGTCCATTTGCTGTTGTTCAGAAATTGTCAAATTTAAATTTGTAAACTCAGACATTACAGCTGCTTTTACAGAGTCCATTATGAATAAATAAATTGTTTAGGTTACGTCATTACCTTGCACATTTTTCTAATTACAAAGTCACGCTATTCGTTGAATTCTTGAGACGATGACGGCAAGTAACAGAATTGCGTTACGCAATTAGAAACGAATGCCTAAAACTGAAGTCCTACTTTTTTCAGTTGTCTTAAACTCATTAAATATTCCGAATGCAATCGAACCTATCGAATGTATAGTTCAATTACACCCATTTTAATTTTAGAAAGGTTCGTTCAATTTGTTGCCTTTATGCAAATGAATTTGCGTTACCCAAATGATTTTGGCCAAATCAGTTCGATGTTGCAATAACTTCAGTGCAGGATTATTAATTTCTTAATGTTTTTAGACCATGATTAGCATAAAATATCCTGTTTTATAGTTTTTATATAGCTAAGGCCACCGTTAGACTAGGTGATTGGTTAAAAGTGATCTGTCACTTTTGAAAGCGTTGCACGTCTAACCACCATAGATAATTAGCGATGTTACGATCACAAGGACATCGAACGCGCACGATTTCTTCGTGATCGTCACATCGCTAATTATCTCGGGTGGTTAAACGTGCGATTCGCTCATATGCGATAGATCAGTTTTGAGCAAATCACTAGTCTAACCGTGGCCTAAAGCCTGCAGTTTGCTACAAATTGCATACAACTCGTTGGAAATTCTCCACATCTTTGAGTATTATTACAATATGAACATTTTAATTTATCTCTGTGTAGAATCTCAAAATTATTTCAATACTTGCAGCTTTATAATAATATGTTAGATGTTAGATCTTATTTAACTGTTTGCGTCAACTTTTGTTAAATATATTGTATCTGTTATTGAAAGTAATGTGAATCATGTTCTACTTTCGCTCAACATGTGAAGTTTGAAGCGATTTGTGCTAAGACTGTTTAAATAAATGAATGTCACGATTTACATTAAGTGAATTCTTATTAAGTTTGTTCTGAACTTGTGCATGAGAGTATATTCTTTGTTAATTCACATGTCCGAATTCATTTTGAAAGCATTTGACGGATTTCATTAGGGTTGTTATACCACGAGAAGTCAATTGGCCTCAATTGTTAGAGATTTTAGTGATTTTCTGAACATAACTAGAAAACATCACAATCGTTTCATTACAATTTAGGCTGCCGAACATTGCGATTCCTAGTTAGCGAATTGTATTAAAACTTTTAATATTAGTTTTCGCCGCATTCAAGATTTTAGTTGATGTAAATCAATTATAATGATTTGTATTTATAAGAAAATGACAAAATATCTTAATTGAAGTATTTGATTGAATATTCGAACATTTTTTATTAGTCTTTTTGTGATTTTATAACTTTTCATTTTAAGATATTGCGGCTCTTTTTATAATCAAATTGTATATTTTAGTTCTATAATGATATCATCGGAAGAATACCGGGAAGAAAGAATAGCCTTTCGCAACGATTTTCTTAAATCGTAAGTATAATTTCTCCAAATTATGCAAAAAACAATTTGAGATTTAACATACTATTTTATAATCCTTTTAATTTAAATAACTTCAGATATTACGTTATGTAAAGAATCGCTTTCAGCTAACAATGTCTCACTTTATTTAATGTTTAAAGTGATTTTACTATGACTGCCATCTCTTGGCCTTGCTTATAGAAAATAGAGAAATTTTCTATTTATATTGCACGTTTCTAATTGCCGTCAATAAAATATGTGATAAATCAGATTACCTATGAGATTGCTCATAGCACCCTTTATTTGACAAATGTTCTGCAATACAATCCTTTCCAGTCAAGAAAATTTTGCTCTTTGGCTTGGGTCATATTGACAACTTATAATTTATTTTCCATCCTAATGATATTCATTAACTTTCTTAATGATTCATTTATTCATATGTTTTTATTCCTTTTTTCAAATGAAACAGTGGTGGGCAACTATAAATCTAAAAACCATGCTAGTGTAAAAGTGTAGCGAAATTCTGGTACAGCGCCTCGAAATTTATCAGTCTGCAATGTAATGCATTCTTGATATCATTGGAATTTGATAAAGTATCACATTTTATAAAAAATAATTTGCCATTTTGGGCATTTACAGAGTAATGGGACATCTTGGCAATACCATTATTGCTGTTATCTTTCCCTTAAATCAGGCTTTCCCACAATAATATAAAGAGTGAACCTTATACCTTTACAAAATGTCTACAAATGCTGGAATGTAAAAGATATCTCGGTACCCCATTTATTTCAGCAAAAATATTCGAAAAGCTATTAACCTATTATTTTTTGGTACACCACTACAGGAATAATATCGCTTTGTAGGAATTTCAAAATGTATGGAACGATGTTTTTGAAATGCATAAGCATCAATAAATTTGCCATCCTAAAGGTGCGTTCAGACGAGAACCTTTTGATGTATATCATTTGATCGCACATCGTTCAAATTGATGCACAAAAAACTTCCATCTTTTTGTCGTAGTTCAAAAGATTCTCGTCTGAACGCACATTATTCATTTGAACGATCACTAATTAACTTTGTTTTGGGGAGAGATTGTCTCAAGTAGCCGTGAGTCTTAAAATACGAGGATTTTGCAGCTCAACAATTTTAAATTCAAAATAAACTGTCGATATTGAATTTTTTTCAACAAAAAACAGTTATTCCTTTCAATGATTGATTTTTCACAAATTATGTTACTGAATTGCCAATATATTAATATAACTTTAATATAACATGCGTTTAGAACTAATTCAAATTCCTTATAAAACAGAATTCAAGCATTTACAGTATGACCTCATTATTCACGGGGGTTACGTTCCTTACCCCTCCGCGAATAGCGAAAAACCGCGAATATTGAATGCAGTTTTAAAGCGTATATGTATGATATTATATACATTACCAAATGTTTCCCAAACACTCTAAAGATACTTCTGCTCATTAATACAGTAAAAATCTAACAGTATTGCATACGGTTATATATTTTACAATAATACATACGGTTATTTATTTCTCTGTAATGATAATGTAAACACATTTTATTTTTTTACTTCAATATTATACATGTATTTTAATAAAAATAGAAAAGAGCGGACAATATCTTTTATTACCGAAACACTGGAGGAGAAAACTCCATTTCTTCTACAGAGTCAAGAAGTTGTGTCGTTTTTTTTCTTCGGGTATGACTTGGTTTGACGTTTTTGGTATCTTCTTTAGGAACATGGTTATTGGCAGCTGTTTCCGTTGTTTCTTCGTAGTGGTGAAAAGAGTTTTGTAGGTCGACATAGCATAGTCGATTGCATTTGAGAATTGCAACGAACGAACCATATGAGGGTCCCATGACTTGGCTGTCTCTTGTAAATCTTTTGCTTTTGACATTAGTTCTGCCAACCGTTCCAGGGTAAGACCTTCGTCCTCTTCCAATTGTGATGGTTCTTCCTGGCCCTCTGTTTTTTCTTCATTGGTAGGTTTGGTCAACTCTGCCAAATCTTCGTCCGTTAGAGGCTGAGAGTGGGAGTTAATCAGGTCATTGAAGTCTTCACAAGTGATGTCATCAAAGCCTTCACCACCGATTAACTTTGCTAGTTTAACTGACTTGTTGACAGTATTATATTGAATTTCATCAGGTAAGAACCCTTTGTGATCATGAACGCATTCTGGCCACAGATTTTTCCAACATGCATTAAGTGTTTCTTTTTTCATTTCTTGAAGTGCCTTGTATATGACTGTCAAGCACGATGCAATT
>CABFPE010000266.1:538148-556941 GCA_900660155.1 Hofstenia miamia
TTTTCAAAGCCCTGGGATTTGCAAATTTGTAAATGAGACCAGGTTTCATCAACCAGCCAGCAGCATTGCCACACATAATAAGTGTCACTCTGTCCTTTTGTGCTTTGAATCCTGGGGCTTTCAGTTCTTCCTTCATGATGAAAGTTCTGGAAGGCAACTTTTTCCAAAACAACCCAGTCTCATCCATGTTGAAGACTTGCTCTGGCTTGTATCCCTTTTCCTCAATGATTTTCTTAAAGGCTTCGGGATACTTTGCTGCAGCTTCTGTGTCTGCAGATGCAGCTTCTCCGTGGGATTTTCCAAATCGTAATTGGTAACGTTTCAGGAAACGATCGAACCAACCCCTGCTGGCACGAAATTCTTCGACATCAGCTGCGGTTGATGATTCTGGTTGTCCTTCAGTGAATTGAGAATATAATTTCAATGCTTTCTTTTGAATGATTTTGGTGTCCAAAGGGATATTTTTCTTTCGCAAGTCTTGTATCCACAATGCTAAGGCAGATTCCATCCTCACAATTGCATTGTTTCTTACAACATTCATCATCTTAGCGCTTCCACAGAAATTAGTATCTACACTAGCTCTGATTGCTTGTTCACTTTTCTTGATGTAACGCACCGTGCTCTCATTCACACCATAATGGCGTCCTACAGCAGCATAACCGTTTCCCTCCTTTATCATATCAAGCAGTTGTACCTTCTCATGCAGTATCATAACCTTTCTCGGGCGCTTAGGTTCCTTACCAGAAGCCAGATGCGCAGGGCGTTTGAACGACATTTTAGGGTGTAAGTGATATGGTAAAACCAAACATTTGAATTTACAGTACGCACAACCAATTGCGGAGAAAGGTGAGGCAGTCAGCCAATAGTAGCCTAGCCTATTGCATGGATCTCTGCGATGCTTACATTTGTGTTCAACCTGGATGCGAAGGTTGTGGTTTCTAGTAACAGCTGTTGCCCAAATTAGACCATTAATGATTTTAAAAACAGTGATTACAAATTTAATTCATTCATGTAGTATAATATATTGTGCATATAAAAACCAAAATAAAATCATAAAACAAATTTATAAGTCAATTTTATCTCGATCTTAACTTCCGTAGTTTTGCAGAACTTGATTTTGGAGGAAAAGACGCTTCACTAACAAAGTTTTAAATGATGCAATTGAATAACTTGAAAAGCACATTTGGTTATCTCGTAATAGATTTGCACATATTGGAACTTTTCTTAACCCGCGAATATGCGGGGCCGCGAAAGGCGAACCGCGAATAGGCGACGTCACACTATTGAAATATAATTATATTGTTCAATTGTATAATTACAAAGAAACTTTTAGGGCTCGGCGGAATAAACATTTTGAGAGTCGGTTCGGTTTGGTTCACATAAAATACCGCGGTATCGGTATGACTATGAAAAATCAATAGTATATTTTGCATATATACATATATATATATATATATATATTTATCAAAATTAGTTGTAGTATACCATGGTTATATCAATTAAATGAATTCACATGTAAAATGGAAACGTAAATACGAATAGGAATGCGTTTTAATGAACATTCGTTTCTGATAAATATGGAATTTTAAGCCAGTCTATGGAACAATGTTTAATATCACCAGCATATGTATAAATAGCTTATGCAATGGAACGGAGCTTTCGACATCGAACATAATTTTGATTTTTACATTTCAAAGAAATAAATGCACCTTTATGCGAATGAGCACATTTTGTAAATCTGATTTTTTAAGAAAAAATCTGTATCTCGTTTTTGTGAAAGTATTTACGACAACATTTTGTGGGCTAATCAGCCATATAAGTGTAACTGTATTATTAATAGAATTTTCTTAAGAAATTTCGTAATTTTCCAAACTGCTGTATCTTAAGCCTCCAACAGAAATGTTTTATTTTTTTATACAGCTTGCACACAATACAAAGTCTACTTTTAAATAATATACCGATCAATATTTTAGGCAAGATACCATGTTATCAGTATTTTTCTGTATTGTCATAATATAGCGGTATTGGTTTCAGTATCGGTATACCGCCGGGCTCTAGAAACTTTAAAAAGGTAATTTCGTTTTTTTGAGCAATCAGTAATTAACTACATATTCTTGGCAATATTATATAACAATATCTATAGAATTAAACGTCCACTAAAATTCATTTTTGATTTTAATGTTTTGAATCAATAATTGGTGTTGATTATAATCTTCCCAGTGATAGAAAATCACAATTCCCATTATACTTAATTAATGAATAAACAATTGGCCGTGCATCAAACTAATGCTCGTCTGAACGCAATTTCAGCAAATTTATATACATCAAAAAGACGCTCGTCTTGAACTCTCCTAAATTTTGACTGATGCATCAAAAAAGCATACATCAAAAAGATGCGCGTCTGAACGCACTTTCATCAAAAAATGTGAATCAAAAGGTTCTCGTCTGAACGCACCTTAATTTGCCTTAGACAATATCTACTAAAAAAACATTAAATTCATCTAGATAAGCCTAGTAATTTACTACTATTGATGATATTTTAAGGCAATAAATGTAATAGAATTGACACGAACGAAACTTGATGAATACGTAGACCTAATGTTATCAATTTAATTTATTATACTTAATAGACAACATAACTTATTGACCATTGCCTGTGTAACGTCTTGCTCTCTGTTGACTCTCGGTGGACTCCAAACACCATTTCAGAGAAGACGTAAGGTCTAAAAGTTACTCCCACAAAGCCGCTTATTATGAACTCAGACGCACTTGGGGTTCCTGGCCAACTCTATTTGCCTTACAACCGTTTTATGAAATATAAGTCGTAAACATTTATTAACAATATCATTTAATCCCTTTCGTTTCTCATATCACCATCAGCTTAAGCTTCCCTTCTTTTTCCTCTTCGTGAGAACATATTTATTTATCTACTGTTTTATATCTTAATTTGGCATTACGTACTGTAAAGTAGATCCTTAAGTCTGCACCACCACGCCTTTAACTTTTTAGGCAACGGTCATTATAGTATTTCAAATGACAAATAAAGTAAAAGTAACTAACTGGTTGATGCAAAAGGTTCGAGTTGATAGAATTATATACAGAAACTTAATATAAATGCAATCGAGCTTCGATATAATTTCAATTATCAATCAAATGCAAAAACAGCTCGTTTTTCAGCGTAATTGTTTATTATTATTAAAATTGTTAATACGCTATTACCAAGGAAAAGTAATATTTAAATATATGTAATAAAAATAAGGTAATTTCGTTTAGTAATTCAAAAGCCGACTTATTACAATGTGGCTCCCACCTTCTGCGCGTCCCTATACACAATCTTTCGTTGTAAGGGGATGACGTCAGAAGTAAAATAAAATAAATACAAATTCACTAATAAAATCTAGCACAAGAAATAATAAATGAGAAAATGATTTTTAGGGAAGGACTGGCGAGGTTAATTAGTTTCGCTTTTAATTTAGATCGATGAGGCAGTTTAATCTGTGTGGCTGCAGATATCGCTACACTGTTTCACTGTTCAAACGTTTTTAATTAGTAAACTTCATTTAAGACTTTATCAACTTGCTTTCGTATTTGTCAATTTTGGATCCAGAAATTATAGCTATGTAATAAAAATATATCTCTTATCATATATGCGAGGTATCAGAATCCTAAAGCCAATATATAACTAATTTGAGGTCAATATAAATTTGTTTTAGCACTTTTGAACATTTAGAATATAGCAACTTTGCATTTTCAATTGTTTTTGATTGGAGATTTCGCACGCTGACTGAAATTTTGATTGAGAAATTTGGTTTTTTGAAGATGAGAACAAACATGCCTTTAGATTAGATAAAAAATAGGTCCTATGCATTGCATTTTAAATATATTTGAAGCAAACAATAAGATATTGGAGGAGTATATGGGCATCCGAATTTTACAATAATTAATTAACATGTATTGATGGAAATGTTATTAGTTGGTCTTGTGCCACTGATGTAGAGTTGCTGCCACTTCGTGTGGCTGGTTGCCTGAGCACACTTGCAAACTCAAAATCTGACTCATCAATTTTAGTGCCTTTAACAGATTTATATTTTACTTGAAAGTACTTTTCCAAATTTAGTTAGATTGAGAAATTCAAAAAATTCGCTGTTCTTCCACTTGTTTTACACTATGACCTTGTCCAGCTCTGATAAGGTTTTCTTACAAAAGTAACACTTTTGCTTCTAGATGTCGCTCAATTTGTTGAGTAAGTGTAAATGAAATTTGATTGACTAATGCGTTTTAGAACAATTGAACAGTGTGAACTAAACACTATTAACTGTATTAGGAATAAATTGCATGCTATTATCGCTGTTAATGTTAGAAATTTGGACATGCTCATTATCCCAAAAAAGTAAAAATTTTAGATTTAGAACATTTGAACAGTTAGACAGCGATGTGTATACTAGTGTCCAAAGCATTATCTATTCCTATTTCTCAGGCTATCATTTCTGCACTAGAATAAAGTTTCATGATTTTCCATTCCGTTAGAAAAATCCAACGCATTTTGTAGAAGGGAATTTTCCTCAGTATTGACCTAACGAACTAGTAGTGTAAATGTCAACGTGTTCTACTAAAGCCAAAGTGGTAATAGAAGATCAAATTTTATTTGCGATAAATCAAATTTAATAGTTATTTATGAGAAAAAGAAAACATGTATTACTTATTCATTGAATTCTTTGTTAAATACTTTTATAGGAGTATCTTTTTGGGTTTCCATCATTTTTTATTTGAAGATCTTGTCTGAATGTTTATAATCAAATTTATTTGTTAGAAATGCACACAAATTCGACTCTTCCAACCCTACTGATACACGGAGGTATATGAGGATTGTAAATCAAATCATTCGCAGTATCGATTTTAAGAAGCGATTGTAAGTCTCATTTTAACGTACTATTTTAAAATACATTTAATATAAATAACTTCAGATATTACTTTATTTAATGTTCAAAGTAATTTGCTTTTCTTGGAGCTACACTCTAGCGAGCAGTATCATAAACAGTCAATATATATTTTATTCTATTCCTAAAAAATTCAGTAAATAAGGATCGTCGTTGTATGTAATGGTTCTTTTATTCATATGCTCTTATTCCATATTTTTTCATGTGAAGCAGTGGTGGCAACTCTAAATCTACAGGTCATTCTAATTCGAAAGTGTACTGATATCCTGACAAAGGGAAGGCATTTCCAATTTGCACTGCAAACACTGCAATTTTCAAGAAGTCCAACATTTAGATTTCTTAATTTTTTCAAAATAATATTTTGCCCTTTGCGAAATTCCTGAACCGAACAATTTAGTAAAACATGAGGTGACTTACTATTTTGGTAAACTTACAAATAACGACGGTTTAAATGTTCACTATGTAGATATTCAAATATCTTGCAGATACCACATATTGATTTACTATGAAAATTCTACCGCGTTTCTAAAGTACAACTTGTTTATTAGAAAATTCTGAAAATTATAGTAATTTGCATGAGTGTTTATATGCATTGAGACTATAATTTAGTGTTTTGCATTTTCTTCTGCATTGTTTGTGAACATTAGCAAAAACCCTATTTTGTTAACTTAAACGAGTAGATAATTTTGATGAATTTTGAAAAGTTTCAGATGTGGGAAAGAAACAAATATTGTCTTTGAAGAAATGAGGGGGTCCATCATTTTTTATCTGAAAATCTTGTCTGAATCAAATTTCTTTGTTAGGCTACAGAAGCGATTGAATACTACTAATACAATGAGCGATGGGGTGGTGAGAGATCGCATGCGCCTTCACAGTCTTAATCAGCGACAGTAAGTTTCTTTTTAACATTTTAAAATCCATTTAATATAAAAAATCAGATATTACGTTATGGAAAGTGTCGTTTAATGCCAAAGATGTTTGCTTTGTTTAATGAACAAAACTAATTTGCTTTTCTTGGAGCTACACTCTTTAAAAACTAGTGAGCAGTATCATGTACAGTCAATGAATTTTATTCTATTCCTAAAGAAGGATCGTCATTTTATGTAATGGCTCTTATTCTATATTTTTTTCACGAAGTAGTGGCAACTCTAAATCTACAGGTCATGCTAATTCGAAAGTGTTGAAATCAGAGATGGAAGTGGGGCGGGTATGAGGCAAGTGGGTACTCGTTTGGCAAAATCCCTCTTGAGTTGAAAAAACAACCAAAAAATTGCCAATTTTTTAGAATATAAAAGTAATTTCCTTCAATCAAAGTTCTCTGCTTGATAAAATTATGCGGATTTTCAAAAGCATTTATCATGCATTTGTAACTCTTGGTGAAATTTGATTCTATTCAATAATACCGAGAAGATCTATTTTATCTGATTTGTCATCAATAGGTTTTGCAATTTCACTGGAAGTTATGAGATTAATCTTGCATAAATTATTAGCTTTATATTTAAAATTAAATAATATTTTGCTATTATCAATGTTTTTAATATGTATTGTCATCACATTTGTTATGTAATTCCTATTGTAGTAATAGTAGAGGTAGCATTTTAAAAAATGATTCTGTATCTTCTTGGCAGGAAGGATTCAAAATATTTCTCAGTTGTGGTGTGGTGTAGTGTTATGAAAATTTCAATAAAACAAATATGGAGTAATAATATATCACTTTCGCCATGAGAAAACAAAACGTGAGGCAGATGTTAAAACAGGCGGAAATGGTGCAGGGCAGTTTGCAAAAATCTGGCCCACTTCCATCTCTGAGTGAAATCCTGACAAACGAAGGCATTTCCCATTTTCATGCTAAAAACTGTAATTCTCAAGAATTCCAACATTTCGATTTCCTGGTCTCTTCAAAATAATATTTTTGCCATTTGCGAAATTCCTGAATTTTGGTAAACTTTCAAATAACAACGGTTGATATGTTCACCATGTAGATATTAAAATATCTTGCAGATACCTTAAATTGATTTACTATGAAAATTCAACAGCATTTCTAACTCACAAATCACTTATTACAAAATACTGATAATGGTAGTCATTCGTATGACTGTTTATATGCATTGAGATTAGAATTTAGTGTTTTTCATTTTCTTCAAAAATTTACATCATTAATCTGTGAAAAACGTCATTTGATTGCATCCACACCAAATTTTTTCGAAATCGGTTGTCTTATGATGAATTGTTGTCAAGAATGGATTGGTTAGGATGCTGACTTCCATACTACCGCACCGCTAGTGCCTATATGTTGAAATTTACATTCAAATTAGTCTCCAACCGTTATCCACGCTGTTAATGAAACCTGTAGTTTGATGCGGCGAATTTCCAAAAGCCCTTTCTATAAAATCCACATTGAAATAGAACATTGAAAGTTTTCTTCAACTACAGCCTATTGCATGAATTACTCTGAAAAGCAAATCTTATGGACTTTTATTCCATGCTACCACTACCATACATCTTCAAGGGTCATGGAGAATCCCCACAAATATAAGAAGATGAAAATACGACCAATTTTGTTAACTTAAACGAGTAGAAAAGTTGATGAATTTTGAAAAGTTTCAGTTGTGCAAGGGAAACAAATATTTTCTTTCGAGGAGGGGGAGTGTTGTGTTTGAAAAAGATTAAATGTTAATTATAATAGCTTTTCAATTTTGAATTTCCCTAGAAAATTCTAAATATCTACCTCTCTGCCAATGTTTTCTTTTGTTCGGCAAACTTCCTTCCAACTTTAAACCGTTTGCTTTCAAACATTCAATTTATAATAAAACAGCTGAATTTCAAATTGAATATACCATTTATCATTGAAAATCCTAAAACAAGAAGAAAACAGAAATTCTTCTTCTATAAAATGTGATGGTTTCAATTCATATTTAATTTTTGCTTAACATCCTTTCATTTGCAACATCTAAAGGCGTCTCTATATGGGAGGATGTATTAATATTCCAATACATTTTGCCTCTTGTTTATGACAAAAAAATAATCATTTTTTGTTGGTTTATTATCTTGCTTGATAGCTAATGTGAAACTTTTTAAATTTAAATTCAAATATTTAAATTTGAAAGTTTAAAGATATGTTTTCATTTCAATTTAGGAATCAAAGGAAATTTAACGAAGTATTGGCTCGTACAAGTGCTCTGTCCCTCGGAAGTCAACCGGGCAATTGGAAAAAAGAATATGTACGCAGGGAGCTAGAGGTAGAATTTTGTAATCACTATTAGCATATTTTATCAACATACAGTGCGCGACACGAATTAGGAACAGTTTATTCTCACCATTTTATATATTATGATAAATGTAATTGTTGCAATCGCTAACATGAAGCGTGACATGTTTAAATAATGGGCAATATTTCCTTATGCTAGCTCTTTCAGTTGACAACGCCAATGGAAGATCACATTTCCCATTGTACTCCTTACAGTCGCAATTTTCGATATAATTACCCACTACGCTGCAATTGATTCGCAAAAGTTGTCTTACTGTGACATAGCAAGCAAAACTTGCTACCTATATAATATTAGCGTGTGCCACATACTGTGTTCTATTATCTCTCCCCCAGCAAACTATAGATGACGTTTCCAATTGGTTTGAACTAATTTGTATTCTTGAAGACCACAGCAAAAGGTAAAAAAGAATAGCTTCCTTTGCTATCAATCTGTATGTCTTACATTGATAAAGACGAAGTATTTGTATAATAACTTTTCGAGTAGAATGATTTTGCCTAAGGCTTAAGTGTGATTCAATTACTTCTTTGGTGTTTGACTTGCAATATAATTTGATTAACCACATATAATTCGATTAACCACTCTCGTCTTACTTGATAATGCTCTTTATTGTGCAGCATTCAAGAGTACGAAATTGAAAAGGCTTTGGCATGCATAATGCACCTCAGTTAATGACGAACTCATATTCGGCTTTCATTTAGGCATTTTTTATTTTATTTGTGTGACACTATAAACTTTTATTTGTAGCTGAGTTTTCATCAGCTTATTTCTAATTGTTCCAAGTGAGCAAATCACATGCATAATTTGAGACTGAACATTTACATAATTTGCGGGATGTTATCCCTCGACATTATTTATCTTACCTTTGGGATGATGCTAGTTTGACTTCTACATCAAGTTTCAATGAATTGCCTCACAGAGACTGAAAATGTTCTCCACTTTATATTTTATCTGCAGTCGTTCAACATTGGTGCTTAAATTTCTTTTATTGATCATATTACAAAAGTAGTTCTCAACCTTATCTGTAAATAACCACATGGTGGTCCCATCATTATTTTTGATGATGTGCGATCCCCTGTAAAAGTAAGAATATTAGGCGAAACAAATGTTTATTATATCTATGGTATTACGAAATTCTCTGAGTTCAATGCGATTGTTGCACCTGCTTGATCTTAGGTAGTTCCTCCATTTTTGGCGGAGTTATCGACAGAGCAACCTTCATGTTATTTGTTACATTAAGTTTGTTTCTAGCTTGATCACAACCAAAGTAGAAAATGCAACCGTCACATTCATAAGTAGTTCCAAATGAGATCAGCAATTTTAAAGCCCTCTTTTCTACAGCAGAATAGGATTGTGCCATTTCAATCCAAAACTCACTGCAGCACTTTTCACGTACAAAGTGTTTGGTGCCGTCATCATGCAGCCAATCAATAAACTGTTCTTGACCTACAATATTTTGCGAAGGCAGAATGTTGACAGAGACAGTGAATGTATTGCTGAACAAGCAGTGATAGTTGTCATAATCCCGCAGATCAGGAACGTAACAAGAAATTTTGTCACCAGTTTTTAACACTGCAATGATATTTGTCGACATGAAACTCATTCTCATTGAGAATGAGGGAAGGCTAACAGTTTTCCTGGGCCGTCTTGGAATGCCACAGATTGAGCTTTATTTTAAAAGCAATAATTTTCTCCTGACAGTGGAGAATGGCGATATATTCCTTGCAGTGCCAGATTCACAGAATTCACAGATTTCACAAATTTGAATATGTCCAACAAAAATGCCAAGCATAGGAGGAAGTGATCATCAGAGAATTTTTCATGAATCTCTGGTTTAGTGTCCGTGTATTTTCTTTCATAGCACGAAAACTCTCTTAAATACTTTCCCCTTTGACGGCCATTTCACATGAAAGTGCAACGAAGGAGTTTCAAATTCAGTGGGTTCACTTTAATGAAGTTCACTGCTTTGATGAAGTCATTCAGAATAAGTTTTATTTCATCAGGCATGGTTTTCAGCATCAGTGCTTAATGATGAATTGTGCAGTGTGTACCAATAGCTTCTTCACTCATGTCTGTGCAAGCCCAAGTATTGCTGGAGCACCATTGGTGCACATGCCAATAACTTGTTTCCAGTCAATATCATGCACCACAAAAACTATCCACTTTGTCAAATTTTTGTTTTGCTGTGCATTGGTGCTGAGGGTTTTGCAAAACAAGAATTCAGCTTCCAGATTCTTGTGTACATTATGTACATTTATGCAAAGTTGGGCTAAGTTGGTAACGTCCATTGTTCCATCAAGCTTGAATCACAAAGAAGTTAAAAAGTTTGACAGAGACATGCTTTAACTTTTGAAGTTCAGAACTTCTCAGCACATTTGAGATGACATCTTTGCAGCATGGTAATATCAACTGTTCTCTGATGTTGTGGGGTTTCTTGACGACACCTATTCTCCTTGAAACTTTGTAGGAAGCTTTCAAACCAGCTGCAATGTTCTGTGAAGACATTCCTGTTTCATCAAGTCTAGATTTGTTTACTCTTTAGGTTTGGTGTTTAAAGAAGTGAATATCTTTGCTTTTAGACGTGGGATGTTTTGTTTTCAAATGTCTATTCAATTTGCTGGGCTTTAGCAAAGTTAGATGCTGATACACTGTAGCACAAAACACACTGTGATTTCTTTTCTCCACCAGACGTAATCATATTTAATTTACAAGATATGAAAGTGCATCTCACATGACTATTAAGTTGTGAATACTGCCTTTGAATGCTTAGCCAATTGTAATTCTGTTCACTTTGAATCATGAATATGAGACTGCTTGTGAAGTGAGACAAACACAAAAACAAAAAATTGAAACTTTTAGCGACTCTTGTGGTTCCCAAGGGGACTGTGCAACCCAGTTTGAGAACCACTGCATTACAACCTTCCATTTTCTCTACTGAAGTTTTTAATATTCATTGTCACTGTTGATGCATTTCATGCCTACACCAATTAAATTAATTTTTTACCCATATTAAAATATATCTTTTGTAAATTATTAATTATATTTATGTTCTATTTACTCTGTTTTTTAAATAGGATGAAGAAAATATAGACATTGCTGGTGATGGTCCTCAAACTACGTAAGATTTTTGCTTGTTTAGTATGTACTTGCAATAAAAGAGTAAATTGAGGCAAATCTTTATGGGCAGCAGGATTTCAGAATTTATGCTACAGATGAGTTAAAAAGGCCACATTTTCCAGCATTGGTTCAATGTGAAAATTCAAATGATACAAGTTGACGTAGTTTGAATCTACCATTAGCAATCAGATTTAAATGATACTTTACAAATAGGATCAGCTTTATCAAAATCACACATCAACAAATTTTTTATTATTGAATAAATCAAGCTTTTTATTGAATAGTTTTGAATGGTTTTTTATAAATTGTCATTTGAAAAAATGGTCATAATTGAAACTAGACTTTTAAGCATAGACCTGACATTAAAGTAAAACGGGATTTGCAGTTTAGAATTTATTAATAAGGTTATTGAAGAGCAGAGGTGAAAATTTTCTAAATTGGGTTATCTATTTAATTAATGGCACATTTTTATGATAATCATCATAAAATTTTTTCACGTTTGCTTCACCAAATTTGTAAATATTTAAAACTTACTATTCACAAATGGAGTAGTTGACAATGACCATTTTATTGAACAGTAGAAATGGCTTCAAAGTTTTTTAAATTTATGCTTATTTAAATAATTTTTAAAAATAAGGATATATGTTGCAATTGAATTTTAGCCTTAAACCTGTCTTGGTTGAGCTATTTTTTTGAAACTGAGGAGTTTCCCCAACATCACCTCCTCATAAAATCAATTCTATTCATCACCAAGCAGCAAAACTTAGTAGGGTTATAACTTACATATTGTAATTAATAAGAACAAAAGATTGTTATTTTGATACTTTGACGTCATAATAAGCACTGCTGTCAATATATTGGCTGCAATGCTAAAGCATTTGAAAATGTGTTCCAAGAACTCAACAAGGCTAGTATTTGGCAGTGGTGGCCAATGATAATTTGATCAAATTGATTTGATGTCATGTTGACCTGACGTTCTGAAATGAATTTATTGATGAACTAGTTTTTTAGAGTAAGAAATATATGGCTAGAAAAAATAATGAAAGTATGATTTTTATTTTTAGACAATGTCTTGACAACAATATTTTAGGAAGAGTAAAAAATATAAGATATAAATCTTTCAATTTGAAAATATAAGATTATATTTCTAGGGGGCACTTCAGCACATTCCCTGCCTGATATAAGGTTATGCTTTAAATAATTTTATGCACACAAATGTAAATTATAGGTTCATATGTATTGTACAATATAAAATTATTGAGCTGCTACTATATTGCATTACATTACACTTATATTACATTGCAGTTATAAATTTTGATATAATTTAATAAAATTAGGTATTATCAGAGAAAATTTCCCTGTGCACGCCTTGAGGCTGATACCTAAAGCTATTATAATGATTTCTGCAAACATTTCTCTGATTGCCCCCCCCTCCTCTAGTAAGATTAACAGCAAAAATTGACAGTAATACCATTTAGATACAATTTGTATTCATTTTGATATGCCATTATTTATCCCTCTTTTTAGAAGTGATGAAATTGATGAGGATGAGGAAACAATCTTCAATCCTTTCTAGGAAGAACAATTATGCCAAAAACGCTTGTTGATGCAATCAAGGAAGGGAAAGAAGAACTTTTCCCAAATGTGAAATTCATTTATGTATTTTCTAAGAACTCTTTAAATTTTCACATTTGTGTTGTATACTTATTTTCATTCAGTTGTAATGTTGTATTGATAAATTTCATTAAGTGCTAATCCAATTTAAAATTGTAATTATTGTGAAATAGGTGTAGTATTTGCATTTTTGTTATTTGGAATGTATTTTTGAGTTCTTAGTGTAGTTATTTTAGTGTAAAATGTGTTTTTTATCTCATGTCTGTTCAATTATGATGATATGTCATTTATTGTTTTTACATTTGCAATAAAACTTGATTTTTTCTCATACCACTACTTTAAAAAAACTTTCAATATCTAGAGCAATTATTGCTTTATAGTTCTTGTATGAGTAACAGCTTTTATAGTATTCAGAAGCGTGTACTCAGCTATCTGCTAGGTAAAACAGGCAGATATTAAATGCAAGCTGTGTCCAATTTTAAAACTCCATGAGTAATTTATAATCCAATAGATTTTGTAATTTAAATAGTAGTCAAATTTATCTTACTTTCCAAACAAGACATTTATTCTGCAATTTGAAAATGAATTAGCATTAGCTTGTCCTGAGAATAACATTGAATGCTACTTGGAGAATGTAACCTAAAATATTTCAGCTTTAAAGAACTGTGCAAAACTGAAAGTAATAGGAATGGATTTAAATATTTCTTGCTTTGACCTGGCAGCACATTGATATTGGAGATGCTGCTGGGTGATGTTTGACAAGTATTGAAGTTTATTAGTTTCTATGTTTACTAACATCAGAGATGGACATGCTCTGAAATTTTCAGACCCTGTATGTTCACTACTATACTAAGACTGTATGAGAATTTTTGGAGTTCATTTTTGGCTGTTAATTATTTGACCCATTATAACACATTAATTTTTCTGCATGTACTTAATTGGTCCAACTCAAATGTTGCTTGCTATTGTTTAATGTTAAGAAACACATTATGTGCTGTAATTGTTTTTTTTTCATTATTAAATGGAATGTGCAATTCTGTTATCAGATCTTTTTTTACTTACCTGCTTTATTAATAAATGACTGCAGGGATATTGACGTAAGGTGATGGGTTGCTGCTTTCCCAATGGGACATCAAGTTTTTGTTACACCTATGAGTAGTTAAGAGCAGGCCAATCCCTGTCTCAATGGGATACCCTGATGTTCTTGTAACACCTGTGGCTATTTGCCATGTGGAAATTAATTAAATGTGTTCAGACCAAAGTGGGAATTTTTTATTGCTAGGATTTGGGCAAAGTAATATAATTGATGACAATAAATGTATTTGACAAAGCTAAATAGAGCAAATTAATTTTTTGACAAAGTTTTTATTTTTTAGTCAAACTGAGGTATTTGCTTCTGTTACTATACATGTTCATTGTAACAATGTTTAACTATGCAACACTCTGTATTAAGATACATAATTCAAAGATGTAGAAGTCAATACTTAGGTATAACATTTGTATAGACATATATTTCAACATGCATTAATATTAATCAAATATATAGCATTCAAGGTATAAATTGTACTAATGTAAAAGTGTACATTACACAATGACTCTGAGTGATGAAGTTCTTAAACTGTGTTTGTTATAACAATGCTTTATCATGCAAAATGGAATATAATTGGTAGAGGCAAAACTCGTTTTCTGGTAATATCCAAACACAAAGTGGGGGAAATATTTTGCTAAATTTAAATACTACTCGCATGAAATAGACATACATTTTCAAAAACAAGATAGAAATATCCGCCAATGTGTATGAAATATACCATTGATAAATCAATAAAAAATTGAAATGTTTGATATACATGACAAAGGCAAGTTTGTTTTCACCAATATCCCAAATAAAAAATGGAATGAATATTCGCCATGCTTAGGCATTACATGTGAAATAAAATGTATTGTATATGAGCTGTTTTGTGCAGAGCTTCACCACAAAAGATTCGCCAATTTATTTTTGTAGTTGACCCGGGAAATCACTACACCTAAACTTGCTATCCAGATTATTCACTACATTGTAAGCTGATGTATATAATAGTAATGCATTAATTTGCCCATCCAAAATTACCTGTGCTTCCATGTTCAATTAGTCTTTCTAAATGTGGAAAATGTTTGTAAATGAGTAAACAAAGTTAGTTAGTAGTGGATTATTCACATGCAAAAAAATACATACACATGGTAATCAGAAGACAAGTCGCATAGAATTTTGAGAAACAAACATTATTTAAGTAAGCTGATGTATCCATAATAGTACTGCATTAATTCACCCATCCAAAATTACTTGTGCGCCCAAAACACTGTTTCATTTCTGCATGACAAATTAAGAGATTTGATAAAAGTAATCATTTATTTGTTTGTAAGATTTCCTTCTGTAAAGCCAATGTTATGAAAATTGCATTTGTACCAGTTTAATGCTTTTGGATATGATGAGGGAGAAAGTCAAAATTTTCCTTTATTGACATACTGTAATAATGTATATTTTGTCAGCCAACAAACAAATAGTTCCTTAGTATAGTAAATGTCGTTGTAAGCATTTCACACAACTAAAAAAACGCTAGATTTCAAACAAGGCTTCATGATTGATAAACAACCAACTGCATGTTACATGTTTTATTGATTTTGCACGTTTTTTCACTTTATTTGGTTTATGACTTTGTGTGACTGCATACATTAGTCGGGTTGTCTACTTTTGTAACTTTAATATGCAAATACGATGACACTTTCATTATTCATAATTGATGACGATTTTTCCATTAGATATTATTTCCAATTGTTAAATTTGTAAACTCTATGATGTATTCGCCATTCTAAACATGTAAATGTTTGTAAATTGGTAAACAAAGTTAGTTAATAGTGTATTATTTGCACACAAAAATATAGACGCATGGTAATTTGATCTTTTAACATTTAAAATGAAAAATCCACTTGCATTTTCTGCTCCAAAAACCATAAATGCTTTCAATCTCTTGCATGTCAAGATGATTATTCGATAAACAAATCTTTTAAAGTGAAAACGTCTTTAATGAAAAACCAAAACCATGTTGAGCATGATGTGTAATCTAGAACAAAGAACAAAGAAAGTTTGTAAGCATCACCACTATTTTAAAAATTAATTCTATTTTACAAATTATTTATTAAAAATTTTTTATGGTAAGTTTTTTTTTCAAGTTAATTATTTTGTTAATTTATTTTTGCAATTCATTTCTTTGCTAAGAGATTTGAATTATAGTATTTGACCAAAATCAAATTACTGTTAAAAAGTATCAGGCACAGGCACTTTTAATCATTGAAAGATACTGAATTTATCACTGAAAATGTCTATATGTGTTCTCTTCTAAAATCAAATTAGTTGTTACTCATTGTGAAGGAGTATTTTTAATGATGTGAAAGAAGAAAATTTCTTTTACAGTTCTTACTAATATTTTTTCATTTGTAATTTAGTCTCTTTACACATTGCATTGACAATATATGTAGTGTTTTCATTTGCAAATCAAGTTTCTCTAGGAAATTTTTATTGATGTTAGTAATATTTAACATGTAAACCAATCAATTTAAAACAAAAATTTTGTTGTTTTTATAATATTCACTATCGAAATGTAAAAATAACTTACCCACAGTGGAGAAATTCAACCATGCTTGACTCATTATCTGTAAGAACTGAATAATGAATTACATTTTGTAACATGGAAAAATAATATCCATAGATTTATTAAATTAAAAACATAAATGTATAGCTTACACAAACACTGCAAACATCAAATGAAATAATTTTGAGTTTCCGTCATTCTTCATTCCATGTGAATATCCAGCATGATATACAGTTTAACAGTACCAGTACAAAAATTTACATTTATTCTATCAATATATGATTGTGACGCAGGTTAATGCATTGGATTTAGTTTCTCTTGATGAATAATTGGGTGTGTTTGGTTTTACAGCATATCTAAGCATCAAGGACATTTATCCAATAAGTGTAAATGTGTGCATCCCACAAATTTAGGTTCTACAATGTTGATTTGTACCATTAAAACATGATTTCCAGCATTTATGTCGAATTCATAGCATGCATTATTAGTGATATAGAGCGAGGTTTAGTTACACAAACTGACCTTTTGTCCTCTGATGATTCACTGATATTGGAGGCTGGTGTAATTAGTGAGTCATCTACATGACAGTATCAGTAATGGTTTTTTGACAGGCACTATTGGAATTTAATTAGTAATTCATGACATTTACAAGATGATGGATTTTTGTGGTGATTCATTTTCATGTTAGAGCCTATTTAGTTTACATTCTCATGTTTTGATAAAATGACTAATTTATATGGCTGTTTTTTGTTAATAAACATGGCTATATCACATGTTACACTTGTTTGCATACATTACATTGGAGTTGAGATTATGCATATCATGCTTTACGTTTTTGATGATCAATTTTCCATAATTTTGAATGATTACATGTCCAATGTTTACAGTGTAATGCGGAAACTTTCAAAAAGCTGCATTTCATTTTTGTTTATATACATTGTTATCACACATTACATCTTTAATGATCAATTTTCCAAAATTTCGAATGATTACACATACAATGTTTAACACATTTTTTGGAAACTTTCAAAAAGGCGCATCTTGTTTTTGTCAATACACAATGCTATCACACATTATGCTTTGATGATCAATTTTCCATAATTTTGAATGATTGCATGTACAATGTTTACAGTGTAATGTGGAAGCTTTCAAAAAAACCGCATTTTGTTTTTCTAAATACACTACATTATCACACACCATGTTTTTGATGATCAATTTTCCATAATTTCTTAAAGCTTACAAGTACAATGTTTAACTTTTTTTTTTGGGAAAAACTTACAAAAAGACTACATTTCATTTTCAAAACATGCTATTTCATTTCCAAAAAACACCATTTCATTTTTAAGCAAGTAAACTATTTGAAGACGTTTTGATAATACAAATGGAAAATATTAAACATATAGTTAAACAACAAAAAATTCAATAATAATAAAAAGTTTAGAATTTCATAGACAATAGTAAAAAATGCAGTCTAGTGTATGTGTTAAAAACAAAATTCGCCATTTTCTGAAACAAAAACTAGATATTTATGTGAGCATGGTAAAGCCCACATTTTAAAAACAAGACAAAATACATGTGTATTATACATGTTTCACTTATAATGATGGTAAATTACACTAGCAAATTTGTCTATGCTTTAGTTCATCTGGTCTCCAACTGTTTTCACCAATTGCTTGGACACGTATTTGTCTTCATTTGCCATGTATCCTCCATTCCATTGTGCATATGCAAATAATAATCTAAGTCAAGATTTTTTTAGACACTCTGTTTTAACATATTAAATATCAAATTAACACAGATTTTAGTATTATTGTAAGCCAGAGAAATTTATAGTAGTTAAGACCGAGTCCCGCCTGCTGCAAACAAACGCCTCTGATTGGTCGAGAGCTTATGACGTCACACGTCACGTGACAGACCGCGAATATTGAGGGGGTGGTTGAACCGCTGAGTCATCTAATTGAGATCTACCACTAATTGATTTTTTTGACGGGTTGACAGCTCGGGGGGGTAAAACCATATTGATTGACAGATCGTGAATATTGCTGAGGGTGGTTGGGTGTTGAGTCATCTAAGTGATACTTGGCGCTAAGTGCTTTGAAGATCTCGCTAATTGATTTTTAGATACAACTCGCTAATGCATTTTTAATTAGCACATTCAAACCTGCTTAAATGATTCACACCCAAATTTACTTTGTTTTATATAATGACTAATTTTTCTTAATATACATAACAT
>CABFPE010000266.1:561069-587623 GCA_900660155.1 Hofstenia miamia
TGCATGCAGTGGATTCAGTCACCTTTCATGAAGGAGAGGAACTGTGATGTGGAGATCGGCTTTGGGCAGTAGCCCACAGATGATTCAGAGAGGAAACGTCACATGGCTTCGTCACCTAAATAGTGATGATTAGTACTCAATTAACCTAGCTAGTTAAGTAGAGAGGAAAAGATTGGCGATTCGTTAATGTAGTAACTCCTCACCCGCAATTTACTGAATGATAGTTATTAGCAATAATGCACGGTGCAAATAGGCCAGGTGGAGGATGTTACAATATACTCTCCAGAAGCATTAATTAATATTTTGCTTGAACATTGTAAATCTTCTCATTTAAATCCCAGTTTTGTCATGCACTCATCCGTTATTATTGATGTCACTGCTCCTGTACCAATTGTTGCTTTTGTTAAAATCCCATTTATCATTATCATTATCGTGTTAATGTTGTCCAGATTCGTCATGATCATTATTGGTGCTCGGTTTTTTTGATTCAGCACTCTGGCTAGTTTTCTGATTCTTCCTCTGTTTTGGGCGTCCTCTGCCAGTTCTGATTCAGATTTGATTATATCCTCGTCATCATAATACGCCTCTTCCTCTCCAATCATATTGATTTGTTTTTTACATTCATCCTTTCTGTGCCCCTTCTCTCCACAGGCGTAGAATTTTATGTTTCTTTCTCTTATTTTTTTCGATTTCCCGTCCTTATTTTTTATGTTGATGAATTTCTCCACCTTCTTTTCTTTGTATGCTTTGGTGTTCCCTGTTTGTAGTTTATAGTTATTTCTCCATTCTGTCAGCTTTTCCTTATTCCATATCGCCTTTTCATAGATGCGGGCGTTGTTCTCTATTGTTGCCTCTATTTCTACAGCTTTCCTAATCATCTTCTCCAACTTATTGTCTATGGCACACTTGATTTCAAATTGTGTATGGATGTTCTCTGGCATGCCTTTGCAGATGTGAGAAAAGAGATCATACTTGGAATACCTGTTTTCCCTTGAACTAAGTGTCAACAATCGTTCAATCTGTTGGATATAGTTTCAGATGTCATTCATCTTTCACATTTTTGTGGAATTCAATATGATTCAATATTGATTTTTGAAGCTTTCGTTTTCATAGTAATCTACGAAGTCTCTGATTAGTAATATGTTTTATGTCTGCATCCAAGAGCAAGTAGTGTTGAGAGGCTGCTCATGTTAGGTACAGTGGGAACCTTGGGGCTGCTGCCCTTTGGTTCACTTTTCTCTCTGCCATCGTGATCTCAAACATTTGCAGCCATTCCAGAAATGTTGGGTTATAGCTGTCCACTTTCCCGTTAAATTTAGGCAGATTTGCCTTACATGGTATTGTCTCAGTGTGACTATTTTCTGGCAGCATCGAATTCTCATAGACTGGTTTCTTTTGTCTAATTGTTTTTTCACTAACTGTGAGTTGACTTGTCACTGCTCTCATTATCTCATTGATAATCTTTCCTTTTTCCATTTCCTCTTCTTCCTCCATTTCTCTGAAGTGTTTTTTAAAGTTCATGGGTGACGCTCATAAATTCCTTTATTACCTCTGTACAATTTATCGAATATATCGATCCTAGTGTGTATCTTTGAGGAGCTTTGTTATGGTTCTTCAATTTCCATATCAAATCTTCTATTTCTTGTTTCTGGTTTTCATGATTTTCATCTCTGTCTAACTCTGTCAAACTTAGTCTATCTTTGAGCTGTTCTATCTCTTGAGCTTGGATGATCATTATCCAGGATTAGTTGCCTATTCACGTCTTCCAATTGTTGGCATATCTTCTCCCATTTCTGGTTTGGTTCTTGAAAAGCTTTGTTTGACTGTGCCAGCTGGTTCGTTAAGGCCTTAATGTCTCTCTGGAAATTTTCACTTTGGTACAAGCAGTTATCCATTTCCATTTTTAGTTCACTTATTGCATTCTTGTTCTCTTGTTTCAATGTTGACATTCTCTCCATTAATTGTTGTATCTCAGACCTCAGTATTGTCTCCGTTTAGTTTGTTTGGCGCAAGATGTTTAGAACTTCATTGGATCCTGTCTCTGGGGACATGTATAGGGTTTCCAATTCTATGGGGGATGCTGCGTCTGTCTCTGAATGTGCTCTCTTTGGGGGGGGGTTGTTTTGCTTGTGCCTGCTTTGGCGCTACCTTTTTATCCTTGTGTGTTTGGCATCTCTAAGAACAAGTTGTAGTGGCTGGTGGATCAGTGTGACTCATTGTCTTTCCCCTGCTCTACATTAGGTATAGTTGAAGTTGTTGACTCGTAGCTGGCTGTAAACTATCTCTGCTTCCTTGAATGTTTTCTGGTATTCTGGTTGCTCTGGTTATTCGTTGATTTAAGTTTCAAATTCAGATGTTGAACTGATTTTTCTTCTTTATCTGTTCTTTACTGTCACGGTCGCCATGTAGCATCCGCTACCAAGCATTGATGTAGGTTAAATGATTCTTTAAATTATTATTCCCTATTCTACACAGGTAGCGATGTACGCATATTAGCTATTTGTTGCATTTATTTCTGTTAATCTTCATTTAACTGAAATAACCAAATACTATTTAGGTACTTTGCCATCATAGCCCTTCTCCATGATTGATGTATAGGTGGCCTCCAGCCGACTCTGCATCACCTCATTTGTGTCTCCATTGTTGAAGTAGGTAACTCCTAACCTCAGCTCAATGAAGTTCTTATGTGTTACCTATCCTAACTTGGTGTAGTTCTCAATGCTAATTGTAACTGACTTAAACTCAATTTGTATTGCGTATTTATATCACTTCGCAATCTTGCAATGTCACTAGCTGCTTAATAATTATTACTTTAGCCATTACTGAAAACTATTGGCTTTAGATAAGTTAATTAAAATAAGTTACATAATAACTTGCAGCTTCCTACCTTACATTTAAATAACAACAATACATGCTTGGTTTATTTATCAGTTTATTATAGGTCACCTAAGTTTGTAAGATAAAATATGTATAACCTATGTTAGGCTATCCAGCCCTTTTACTGATAACAATTATTAGATACATGTAAATGAAAGAATCAATAGCCAGCTAAATGGAGAAAAACTCCTAGTCTTATACCTAACCTAAATGCAGGTTCATGGTTTGGATCAAGGACCCTTAAGTTGCTCCCAATGTGTGCCCAAACCACTACTACTGCACTTACCATTTAGCTTGACATTCTGTATAAATAAGCAAACTGATATAAAATCTAACGATAAGATTTTCAAAGAATTTACTTCAACAATTTCCAAAATGATTTCTCACATATTTATAGTTAACTTCCAAAAAGTACCTGTTGTTCAAAATTCAAATTTAGATCATCTGCCAAAAATTCCTAAAAATAATGGAAGCAAATTTGCCCCCTTTGTTTGTCAAATTTGACAACAAGTACTAATTTGCTATATTAATACTTAGTTGCATTTACAAAGATAATCTTATAATTAAACTTAAATTATTTTTTAATCAATAATCATAATTTGATCTTAGTTTTGACTAATCATCTGATCTTCTTTCCTCTTTAGCAGCATTATGCTTTGGATTATGCAACATTACAACATGTTGGTACATGCAACAACAGGAATCTCACCATTCAAGGCAATGTTCAGAAGAGAAGCCTGCAACCCTGCTATCAATGCAATACACCAACTACAGTGAAAAATTGGATAATGAATATGTGAAACAACTGAAGAACCAGATTACAGGAATCCACAAGACAATGTGCCACAACATACAGAAGTCAGCAGTGAGACAACAGCATAATTATAATAAAAAAATTTATGGTCATGCACACAAAGTAGGAGACAAGGTATATATGTTCACATTAAACTCACAGACACAAACCAAGTCTGGAAGTTGAAAATGGTCTGGTCTGGCCCCCACACAATAACACAAACACTACCAAATAATGAATACATGCTAGAAAATAACAGACTGTTACATTTTCAAAACTTGAAGAGAGCAACAGCTGATATTGAAGAGACAAAGATAGATGAGAATGCTGAATTTAAAATATTCCAAATTAATGGCAATGAAATTATATACAATATGTATGATTTAGATAGCTTACACAAAGAGGGATTCAATGATGAATTCACAGTGGACATTGGAGATGATAGCATGAGAGAGAGAGTGCTACCCCAAAGGACAGCAACAAATAAACCTATATATGACCCTGAAATATGGGATTTAAATTTACTAACTGAATTTAGGAATCTAGAAGAGAATGATGAACCCACTGTTGAAGAAGAGAGTGCAGAGGAATCAACACCCAGAGGAACTCTCAACCATGAACAGGAGAAGGAGAATTCACAGAAGTTCTCAAACCAGATGTCAACTCCAGGGCAGAAGTGACGAGAACAAGGAACCAACAAACAGACAACATAGAGTGAGAAGGCATCGTAGTAGTCCCCAAGGCTGATTCTAGGGCTGGGAGACCAATGGACAAAAAGCCTCTCCCACCAGGGATCTGCACTGCCAATTCAAGGCCACGCAGAAAACTGGTGCACTGCAGCACAACTTTCCTTCCAAGAGTCCACAACACTGATTCAAGGGTGGTGAGACACTGGGAGTTGCAGAGGAAGGTGTAAGTGGTGGAAGAACCATGGAGATATGAAAGCAATTCAAGGCTGACATTATCCCCACCAGAACCACAACTGGTCAAGTGCTGATAGGAGTAACTGTGAACTGATTTAAGGGTTAATCAGTAGAAACTATCAGCACAGATTCACAGCCCATGGACTGTGAAACAAGCACCAGCAGATTACCATTACAGATGACCCAGCACACGCCTCCTCAGATATGACCTTGGAGAGAACAGTATGATCTAAAGAGTGAGAAAAACACATGTCTAAAATTAATGGAGAAACATTACACACATACTTAATAGGAACATCGAAAATGTGTTACAATGCATTCATGAAACTATCCCCAGAAACAAAAGCACACATAAGAAAGGTCAAGAAATTCGAAGGAAAAAA
Organism: Hofstenia miamia; assembly: GCA_900660155.1. NCBI lineage: Eukaryota > Metazoa > Xenacoelomorpha > Acoela > Hofsteniidae > Hofstenia > Hofstenia miamia. The sequence goes on from CABFPE010000266.1 coordinate 566,046, forward strand.
CCTACTGATAGTACTTAATGCCAACAATAGACCAAAAGTAAACGTAATAATAAGTTACCCACAAGAAATGAACAAAATGTTGGAAAGACTGTATATGTGAAGCACAGTACACATTGTATTTGACAAAGACTTCACATTGGAAACAACACAAGTGATAATGACATACAAGGATAAGATAGCAGAAATTCCAGAAATAAACATGGACAAAGAAAACCTCACAATCATACACATATTGAAGGAAAAAGAATACACAAAAAACTTGGAGAAGAATATCAATCAAACACTATGAATGGCAAAAGTACAGAAGGTGAGAGTGGTAATAATTATGAGGTTGACAATCAACAACATCCTGAAACATTTACTAGACACATGCATGCAGACAGAAAATATCTTCCCTTGGAAGAAAACACCAATAGGCACAACCTTCCCAGAATTAATTTGATTCAATCTACAAATAGATTATTGGGCGCAGATATACAGAATAATGGTGGATCCATGCATCACGATTGACCTCTATAAACAAACTAAAACAATTGAGATGATGGCAGACACAGACAGCATAGAGAAGGCCAACACACTATTTATAAAATGTAGCTTAACACAATGGCAAGAACATTTACAACAGATTCAGAAAATATGGAAGAACATGAAACTGCAACAGAAAGTGGAGGAGAGTTGGCCAGATAATAAAAATCGAGGCACCATCATGGAAGTTCCACAAATCAGTAGAACTAGCACTAACAGAGGTGAACAAAGCCTATGAGCTAAATATCAAAAAGGATTTCAAACAATTAATATTTGAAGAGAAAAATGCGCTGGAACAACAGCATGGATATTAGCAATATTCACGACTGAAGATGCAGAGTTAAAACTTCCAATTTTGTGGCACATCAGACACAAACTAGCAAAGGCAAAGAGATTTGAAATAGTGTTAGCTCCAATCAATACACAAACAAAGAATTTGTTGCTAAAAGGCCACATCAAAAGGATGGAATCACCAAACAAAGCTGAAAAACCAATACAAACATTGGAAAAAATAATCAGCTGCATGATAATGAATGAAAGCCTGATGGGGAAAATGTCAATAGTAGATATGGCAAACAAAACAGGGATATGTCCAAGTGAAATCACGATATTTGAAGAACCAATGAAGAAGTATATGTGGGGAGCAACATCAGAAACACGGCTGAGGCAAATGGAAAATCAACCATGGATAACTACAAGGAAAATAATTAAATGGAAACTGGTGAGCACAGAAGAAGTAAGAAAAAGAGCAGTACTAAAAAACATGCAGAAAACCCTTGAAAATGAAATGGAGAGATATGAATGAGACAGCCCATGAACATTTACAAAAATAATACAGAGTGCAGAAATGATGAAAAAAGGAGGAATAATGGAACCAGTGGAAGTTTGCAAGATGGTCATAAAAACACAGAGGGAAATGATGGAAGAAGAGGAGTTGTTAACATCCTCACAGTTATTGTTGTCTCCTAAAATGCAACAAACAATCTACAGAATAAATATAGAGAAGTGGGGAGAAGTCAGCCCAGCAAGAACAATTGAATGGATTGATACTGATGACCAATGGTTCTTAGTTGAAATATAAGTAACTCAGGAAACCAGAGAAATTAAAGAAAGGAATTTTCAAAACATCAGGGAACAACAAATGGTGGCAACAATGAAGTTAATGTTCATGGAAGCATTCATGAGAATGGAACTGGAAGAATTGTTAAAACCATACAACCAATTGGCAGTGGACGTCAAATGCATAGCAGCAAGAATAGACATCAAAGAAGAAATATGATTAAAATTAAGTAGGAGGGGACTCAAACAGGCATTCTGGAACACCATCTTGGAAGCAAAAATGAACTACCCCACAACAGTAGGCCTAGCAACAGCACTGACTACACATATAGAAAGACTAATCAAAACACTGCTGGAAACAATTGTGATACCAATGGTCCTCCCACACTGGAGACTGCCAAAAGAAGTTAAAGTCGCAAAAACCTTCTTGCATGAGTACATGTTGTATGTAAACACAGAAAAGAAGGCAAAAGCTATAGTAGAACACAATGACGTTAAGAGATCAAAAGAAATAATGCTGAAGAATCATAATAGAGAGAGGGTATACATTGAAGGAACAATAACACCATACCAATTGTATACACTTGGGAAACCTATCAACATACAACTACAAGATCTGAGAAAAGAAATAGAAAGCCACACTCCAAAAGCAATAATGCTATTCTCCTGGGTGAATGATATCATATGGACAGACATCTGGGAAAGAAAGTACCATTACTACGACATGATGAAAAGAGTTGAAATTGTAAAGATGATGCAAATCAACAAAAACAATCCAAATGAAATAATTGAACAAGAAGTAAGGATCAACATCAATTTCTTTTATAAGGACGTGGCAAAAGCTTGCAGTTTAAGAAAAGTATTTATGTTCTTTTACCCAGATAATCAAATAAGAGAAGACCTAGCCTACACAAGCAGGACCAACGTGCAAATGATGCTAATGATAGGTATCAAAGGCATACAATTATATCAGTAATACTACGAGATTTTCTCACAAAAGATCAACAAACAGAGAAATCACGCCAATAGCAGAGGACATTTGAGAGGCAAAATTTCTGAAATATGCAAATACCATAACAACTGAGAGAGAGGCAGTCTTGAAAATGACAAAACAAGTTGAATTTGAAAAAACCACATGGGAAGATCAGCAAGAAGAATCAATAATTCGAAAGGCAGACATGTTGGTACATGGAGAATGAGCTGTGCTAAAAATAACATAAGCTGAGGAGGGCGTGTAGCATCATCCAAATAATATCTAAAAAGCTGCAAACGTCGAGCAAAGTTGAGAATAAGATCAAAGAAATGATGATTAGAAATATTGTATTTAGATCAATTAGATTAATTTAGATTTATTTGTATTATGCAACTAAGAAACAATATGTGTCAAAAATAAGAGATTAGTATCAGTCAATAATAATACTTTTTGGCAAAACGAGGGGGCGAAGTCACTTCCATTATTTTTAGCCGCCATCTTGGCAGATGAGAAGTTTAAATTTGAAATCAACAGGTACTTTTCTAGATTTACTATAAATAGGAATTAAACATTGTAAGCAATTGATAAAGAATTTTATTCAGAATTCTTATTTTGTTCTACTATAATGGTTTGATTACTTAATATGATGTTGAGCTAATCTAGTGGTGTTTAGTAGTGGTCTGGATCCATCATCAAGATCAATTCAAGAGTCTTTGTACCAGACCAAGAAAGTGCACATAGGTTAGGTGTAGGAGTTTTTCTCTCAGTTAGCCAACTAGCAATCACTTAATACATGTATTAAAATAATTAACTTTGTAAAACAGTTGGATAACTGAAACTTAGGTAATATATTAATACTGTTTTAAATCCAAATTAGTGATCCATAAATGACCAATAAAGTGAATGAACATGTATTAATTTATAAATATATTTCAGTAATAGCTACATGTAATATTAATTAAGCAGCTAGTAACAAGTCAGGTTGCAAACAATGAAACATTTTTACAAATTAGAGTCTAAGTCAAATTGTGCCATGTCTTGAGTATGCACTGAGCTAGGATAGGGTACACATAAACTGTATTAATGAGCTGAGACATGGAACTCAAATAAATGGATCATCAGAGGATTGGTGAAACTGGATGTGGAGATTAGCATCAGGCAGATGCCCATTGTTGATCATTGGAGAAATTGCTGCATGGCTTCATCACCTAAATAGTGAACAGTTAATTCTAGTTATATTGTGTTAACAGAACTCAAAGCTGAAGCAGCATCTAATTAAGTAAATCCCTACCTGCAAAACCACAACTAATGTTATACAGTAACAAAGGATAAATAGTAATGATGCCTGGTAGAAGATGTTACAATAGACTGTGATGCTAGCACTGTAGCCATCATTGGGGCATTAGACAAGATAGTAAATTGAGTGGAAAGACCAGTCCAGTACTTCAGCAGCAAGCTACATACCTCAGAAAGAAATTATGAAGCCATGAAAAGCAAAATGCTTGCCATTGTGGAATTGCTTAAAAAGTTTCAGTACTTTATCTTAGGACGTCCTTTTGTAGTGTGCACTGATAACAGTGCACTAGCCTGGCTAAAGAAGTTCTCTGGTGACAAATCTAATATTGTAGCCAGGTAGATTGAGTATTTAAACAACTTCTCATTCTCTATACAACACCAACCTGGGAATCTACACCTCAATGCTGACTACTGTACAGCCCTTACCAGCTATGAGCTAGATTTAAAGAAGCTATCATTAGAACAAATTTGGTTTCAGGTTCATCCCTTTAGCTGAATGAGACATTGCCAGAAATCAATGCTGATTGCCAAGGCAGAGACACCCTGCCCATCCTCATGCACAAAGAAATAACAGCAGAGGAGATCATCTACCATCAGAAATGTGAAAAAGTGTTGTCAGAGATTCTACAGAGAATCACAGATCTTTTTTTCCCAATGGACCACATAACCAACAGGTGGTAACAATTTGGGAGTTACTCTAACTGTGGAGTGATTTGACAGGTAGCTTTCAGGATGGTTAGCAGCCCAAATTGTGGACTGAATTAGGTTATGGCTACACATAGACATAATAAAACCTTTTTTCAATTGCAACATGCACCAATAATATGATTACACTGTGATGATATTATACAATTGGTTAATGTGAATGCATGGCAATTACATGCTATTTAATAGTGAGCTGAGAAATAAGAACTACATCAAAACTGTTAGATTTGCATTGAGCTAGAAAATAAGTTTTGTTTTGAGACAAATAAGATAGCGCTGCACACTCAAGTCACAAACTACCTTCCCCTCAAGTAGCACTTCAGCTGGAACCCATATGAATTGGTCATCCTGGATGTTTTATATATTTCATCATAAATAAAAGTGATTTTTGCTGCAAATTGTTACCATCATTTGTTTAAATTTTAAACATTTAAATACTTCATCCTAAATAAAAAGATTTTTATGTAAATTTTTAACATCATTAGTTTAAATTAGTTTAAAATGAACTCTGTGTACTTACAATGGCATTTACCATATATTCATTATCACAGATTGCTATGGAGACAATGAGATTATTACACATTAGTAATTTGTCATTAATCCTGTCACCCATTTTGCATGACATACAAGAATTTACCAAATTCATGCATTGGAGATAATTGAAAGGCAAGACAGATTGGATGAATGATTTCAAGTGCATCTGTATGCTATAATGAGGTATGTTGATAACCTATGCATATTATAATATTTCATGTTTAATTGACTATGTTCTTAAACTTTACCCTTTAAACTAAATTACTCTTGTTGATTTTTGCTATGTGGAATATTTTGTTTAATCACACACACTCTAAAATTATTATTTTTATAACTAGTAGCTTTCAGAAACTATAAATTACACATTGATTTTCATTTTGTTGTATCATTTGGATTATATTTACTGAACATGCAATAACATTTCTAAGTCCTAGTAAAGTTTATACAATTTATAGACATTTTTTCTCACTCACAAATTATTATTTCATAATTTTCTCAAAAATATTTCATTGCTAGATGGCATCCAATAGAATCTGTCCATTCCTTAAGTAAACAAAAGTATGACCTCTTTTTGTTGATCAAGTCTTGATTATGTATACTACTCAGCTGTCATCACAAGGCACTGTCTTTTTACTGTAGCAATATTTTGTAATAGCTTGTGTGCCTCTTAGAATCTTATGTACTTATAGCACTCTGTTCTGTTCACATGACAGTAATTAAAGAAGTCATTATCTAACCAATATTGTAACATCCTCCACCTGGCCTATTTGCGCCGTGTATTACTACTGATAATTAGTACTCGGTAAATTGTGGGCGAGGAGTTACCAAGTTGTTGAACCGTCAAACTTTTCTCTCTTATTAACTAGTTATGTTAATTAAATAACTGAGCATTGACTATCACTGTTTAGGTGACGGAGTCGTATGGCGTTTCCTCTTCAGTTCTTCTATGGGCTACTGCCCAAAGCCGATCTCCACAAGACAGTTCCTCTCCTTCTCAAACGATGATTGAGTCCACGGCACCACCTCAGCTCAGCTGGAACTAATTATGTGTACCTTACTTTAGCTCAGTGCATGCACTCAAGTAAAGTTGTAACTGACTTAAACTCAATTTTGTAAAGTGTTTGTTGTTTTGATTAAGTAAAGCAACTGGGCATTGACACTAACTGCATTTACATAATATTAAAACAGCCATTACGTAAAACTATCTGCTTAATAATTTAAATAATAAGACTGCAGTTTCCTATACTTACATTTAATAAGAGTACATGTAAGGTCATTTATCAGGTCGATTATAGTCGAGTCTCCTACTATTAAGAATATATATATATTCCTAAGTGTTGACTATCCAGTCGTTTCAGGCATCAATTATTTCATACATGTATTGATCGATAGTCAGACTAGGCAAGAATCGAAAAACTCCTAACCGTAACATAAGTGCGGTTTCGTGACTGGCACAAGGACCCTTCGAATCGATCCCGTGATGGAATCCAGCCACTACTCGACACAACTTGCCTAGCTGCACATTTTATTAAATAATCAAACCAGATAAGAGTAGAATGAAAATAAAATAAACTCCGAAGAATTTATTGTTCATCAATTTTCTGGTTAGTTCAAAGCTATTTATAAAAATTTTCCAAAAGTACCTGCTGATTTTGAATTTTAAATAATTCGTCTGCCAATATGGCTGTTCCTTCATAAGCGTAATTTTGCTCAATTTAATTTGTCAAATGTTACTTGATTGGCTAACAAGTTTTTCTTAATTTGAACAATATTGAGGCTTAGTTGCATCTTACAAAATAACTAAGATCATTAACTAGATTTTACAATCAATTCTAATTATTATTAATCATTCGACATTGTTCTTCGCTTGCAGCTTAGTTGCTTTTGCATGATGCTACAATATGTATACAACAAGATAGTTAACATTAGGATTATCATTGCTCAGTTCTAGACTTGATCAACTATACTACTTGAAAGCTATTAATTTAGGTTTCATCCTTTGTCTTCTGGTGCAACATGTTTCATGAAGATGAGAAATCAGAGTGAGAATCCCATCATGGAGTTGTGGTTATTGATGTATATAACTTCATCATCAGTTGTTTCCCTACTACTTTACAACTTTTTTTTACTTACATATATCTTTTCAAGCTCACATTGTTAAAAAACCTACTAGGATCACTGATAATAATAATTTGCAACCTGCAAATTCTATAATTAAGGCACACTTGACAGTAGAAATTAATATATGTTTTCCTCATAGGTCACTGATAGTTTCTAGGGCTTTCTTTGTATGTAAACATAATAATCACTATAGGATGGTTATCAAATACTCACATCTCACACCATATACTAAACTGATTTCTTTCTATTATCCTACCTTTATCTAAGTCATTTGCAAATCCCCTCCAGCAGGCAACTTTATTGGAGTAACTTTTGATCTTAGAAATGCTTACTATCATTTGGATTTTTGTGAATCAGAGCAATGCAAAACAATGTTTCTTTCTCATGATGGACACAGCTTTTTTTTCACCAAGGCCTCCATGGGTTTATCAAACTCTGCAGTGTCTTTTCAACTCTTGACTAATTATCCCATTAATCCTCTTAGCAGTTTTTGTCAACACTGTCTGGTCACACATAGAAAATATTCTTCTAATCATTCACACAAAATATTTTCAATGTGTTCAAAAATAGCATCATGATATTGAAAAGATTGCTATACATTGAGTAGCATAATCCAAAGCATAATGCTGCTAAGAAGAGAAGATCAGATGATTAGTCAGACTTAAGATTGAATTATTATTTATTGATTAAAACAATTTAAATTTAATTATCATCATTATGTTTGTAATATGCAACTAAGAAACAATATTGCAAATTAGTACTTGTTGAAGAATAATTTGACTAAGCTAAGGGGGCAAAAACACATCCATTATTCTTAGCAATTTGGCAGATGAATAAATTCAAATTTCAAATGACAGGTACTTTTTTGAATTTAACAATAAATAGAGTGAGAATCAATTTGGAAACTCTTGAAGTAAATTCTTCAAAAATCTTATCTTTAGATTTCATTCAGTTTACTTATTTATAAATCATGTCAAGCTAAATGGTAGCTGCAGTAGAAGTGGCTTGGGCACACATAGGGAGTGATTCAAAGTTCCTTGATCAAAGCCATGAACCTGCATTTATGTTAGGGTTACAAATATTAGTTTTTCTCTGTTTAGATGACTATTGATTCATTCCTTTGCATGTTTTAAATAATTGATTTCACAGATAAAGCTAGTTAGCCTACAGTAGGTTATCTCTATATTACATTATATTGACTAATTAGGTGACCTATAAATAGACTGGTAAATAGACTAAGCATGTATTGTTATCTAAATGTAAGGTAGGAAGCTGCAAGTAACTATCTACTTTATTTATCTATATTAATTAAAGCCAATAGTTTTTGGTAATGGCTGAAGTAATATTTATTAAGCAGCTAGTAACATTGCCAGTTTGTGAAGTACAAAATTACACATTAAAAATAGAGCTTAAGTCAGTTATATCCAGCCTTGAGGGTTGCACTGAGTTAGGATAAGGAACACATAAGTTACTTTGTTGAGCTGAGACTTAGAACTACTCAATCAACAACAGAGGCACATGAATGTGGATTGATTCAGAGATTGGAGTTGGCCAGAGGCCACAGTAGAATCATGTAGAGGAACTGCAACAACAGCATACCTAAATAGTATCAGGTTACCTGAAATTAATACAAGTTAATAAAAATGTATCTTATGTCAGAGTAAAGAATTAATATCAGTGCATCCCTACTCACATCCAACACAAAATAATAATTTAAAAGAATAATTAACTCTCTGTTGAAGCCTGGTAGTGGATGCTACAATTGTATACAAATAGACATCAACAATAATATTGTTCATACTATTTCTTTTCTAGGCTTTCAGTTAAATATTTGTAAATCCACTATTTCTTCTACCTCAGAATGTCTTACTATCACTAGGGCTATAGCTGAGATTCTCATCATTAACTTTTCAAAGAAACAACAATGAAAAGCCTTGGGTCATTTATCCTTCATATGGCCACTCATAATGACATACAATATATTGACGCCATTATATAACCCATCATCTCCAAAATTTTGGTTCAATAAAGTAATTACTATTCTAATGATTCACAATGCAAAATTTTCTATTTCATGGTTCCCCATGACATTTTTGGATAATTCCAGAATTTGGTAGTCTGATGCATCTGATTATGCCGTTGTTATAACTGATCCTGACCTGCACTCTTTTTTGTTTTTTGTAAATCTAACTCTCAATATCTTTCATAAGGAAGTGTAGGCTTTTGCTATTGCCATGTATAACACGTCACATGTAGATACTATATTTATAAATAATATGGCTCTCACCTGATCATCCAACTCAGAAAAATTCAAAGCATTGCCCTATTTCCTAGCCATTTTGATTACTATGGTTCCTATTATATCTTTATCAATTAAATGGATTTCTACTCACAATAATATCATTGTGACAACCATCTTCTGCATTACCTCCACTAAACTTCATAAACTTTTATCTTGCAGCTTCATTTGTAATATTTAGTGCAATATTTCAATTTTTAATGATTTTGTTCAAATACACCAAGTTGTTAATTTCAATTGAGTATACCTTTTGTATTATTTGAGTGAAGAGAAAATAAATCCTAGATTACACCAAAAATTGGGTAAATGGCATTATTGTTTATTACACTTAATGATAAAATTTATTTGTAAATTAGATAACACCTTTGAAATATACTTTAGAATGTTTACTGTTAATCAAATTTATTAAGGAAAAACAATGATTTTTATATGGTCTCTTGAACAGGGTCAATTACATTTTAAGATCAGTAATTTTTTACTTAGTAAACAAGCATTTACTAATTTAACTGAGACTTCTTCACAGTTTTAGTAAAAGCTTATATTTATTTGGTTAATGAAAAAGTGAAAATAGAACAAAGGATTCTTAAAATGCAATAACAATTTTTAGTTACTTTAATAACAACTTTTGCAGATGCTTAAAGTATAATTGAAGAAAGATAAAGAATAATCATTTATTCATTCATTGAGTTTATTCCACTATTAGCAGCTGGACATTTACTAGGAATGATTACTATTACATATATATATTCAGATTTGCTTTAACATGTATTTTGCTAAGTTCATTATATGCAAAGAATGACAATAGTGCAAGCAAATATAAACTCCTATAAAATTAGCCTAGAGTGAAAGATTGCTTGGCCTACAACATCAATTGTGATCCTGGGAATTTGACAGAAAAAAAAGATTACTAATCCCAATCATCTAGTTTGGTTAAGCTTGCATCTATTTTATATAATCTAATCAATATAAAAAAATTGGGTAATTGAAAATTGATTCTAATTGTATAGCTAAAGAAAAGTACAACATAATACTCTTTCAAATAGATGTAAATGAAAATACAGATATCAGATAAAGATATATACAACAGAATCATGAAACTAAGTTTTTATGGAAATAGATAAGAGTAAACTATTTGTTTCCAAGCTGAAAAAGTAAAACATTAAATTAGCTAAATTACTATCAAAGAATTAAGAGCTTTTATTAACCAAATTTTTTGTACTTTTTCCTTACATGTTTTTTTTCAACTTATATGACAAGTTTTGGTACTTCTTCCAGGTTCAAAAATCATGTTTAATCATTCTAATTTTCAAAAAGAAACCAGCATGTTCTTAATTTGGTTTTGGCAAATGGGTAGATTGAGCATTCAAATTTTCCTCCTTGACAGAACTAAACTGATGTTGTCCTTGACAATTCATCAAAAGCTTAACAGATTAATTTCATTTGTTAAAGTTCTTACTTGAAATATATCAAATTTAACAAATAATTAGTGTTTAATCATTTTGGGGTTGGCACCACAATAAATCTTATGAAATATTATTTTGAATTGTTGGGTCATTCAAAAATCAAATCATTTTTAGACACAACTTGGAAAACATTTATTTTTGCTTGAACTCTAATGAAAAATATTCTTAAACATTTTCTGAAAAGCAAAAATGGAATGACAAGTATGTATATGTATAATGAAAATAGTGTTAATATATGCAATTGCTTACTATTGTTAAGAGAAAATTTGAATACCATCATATTAAAAATTAAGCAATGGAAGTAGTTTGACCAATTAAATTTGAACCACATTTTAAGCAGAAGAGGTCATATTTTGAGTGTGATCAAAAACTATGTCAAGAAATATTTTGTTCTCAAAATCTGGTAACAAGTCACATTGGAATTGTGTTTATTTCACTTTTTCAAAACAATCACAGATAATTATTTGAAACATGACATTTTCTTGTAGAATGTTTATTATCATTTAATAGCCCTTAGTTTAATGCTTTTAAATTTTGGTTGGCAAAATAAATTTATTAATACTGCTTAAAGCATTTCACACACATTATAAACAATTTTTGAAAAAACACTGAGCACTATGAAAAATAATATTAAATGTACTAAGCACAATAAATTTTGAAATTACTGAGCTTTAGAAAAATAATGCTAAGAAAGGCTAAATTATCTGAAAATAACAATCAAAGATCATTAGAGAGCAAAAAATAAGTATAAAAACAATGACACTGTTAAGATTTCAATAAAAATTACTGGCTTATCAGTCTGGAAATATATTTTTTCAAACTATGTTTCACCCTTGATATTGGGTTTGTATACATAAATTATTTTCTTTTAAATTGAGGTGTAGTTGCTGTGTGCTTAAATCTTAACACATCATACCAATTTAATTTTGGTAAAAAAATTTCACCTAAAGATGGCACCCAATGGAAATAATTCATGTTCACAAGGTAATCATAGTGTAGAGTTACTCGGGGAAATTTGTGTGATATTTAAGAGAGTTATTTGTTTCTTTTTGTAATGACGTCAACATGATGTAACTTCCTTAATTTCGATCTTAGTTTATGAACATTAGTTTCATGTCCCCTTGATGGTGCTATTTGTGATTGCTCAAATTGAATTTACAAGGGAAAAGAAGTATCTGACATGATTAGTTTACATGATATGTTTCAATTGTAACAAAGACAGGTAATGATCTCAGTTTTGTATAAATTGTTTAAACATGTAGACAAAGGTCAATAGTGCTTATCTAGCTTCAACTCTTGTTTTACCTTTGTATTTATTATATTTCTTTTTTGTATAAAAATGATTGTGTAAGCAAGGCGACAATTTGGGAGTACTTTCCTTAAAGCACGGGGTGACACATAGCTTCTAGAGATCTTTCAGATTATCTAGCAGAATTGTGGACCACTTAGGTTATGGATACAGATAGGTATAAGGAAATGATAAATCTCTTGTTCTATCAACATGTACATGCACCTATAAATGAATACACTGTGATGATACTATACCATTGGTTAGAATGAATGCATGGTAACTACATGCTATTATTTAGTGAGCTGAGATATAACAATGAAAATGAGATGTTTATTTTTAGTTGAGATAGATAATAAAATGTGAGACATCTAAGGTAGCACCATTCATTAAGGTTAAGCACTTCTCCTTTTTGCCAGCACTTAGGCTGGAAGTCATACAAATTGGTCATCTTGGATTTTACCTAAAATTCTTAGCTACTTGGATGAATTACCATTGTCTGTTTTGATAATTCTATTTACAGGAATTGGGCCTGTTCTTATGAGGTCATTCTTTCACAATTCCAGCCCACAATTCTACAATAGGTGTTGTGAAAATCTCAGGATATATCACTGCATCAAGTCTAGCCTATCCATACTACTCATATTCTATTTTAATATATCTCCAACCTGCAAAGCACTTCAATTCAACATACCAGTATCTTTGAGTGCTGTTGTCAAATGTAGCCACAGATATGTTGCTGCAATTTTATGTTTTTAGCATTAGCAAAATTCCATCTTCAAATATAAGGTTAATATAAGATTTAATAAGAGTTGCTAAAACAATTCAAAATTAATTTTTTTTGTAATTTTTAAGAAATCCTTCATTTTAAAAGCAAAGTTCTTCATAGCTTTTGCAGGGATGGGTTTTTTCCTAAGTAACATTTTCAAGTGTTTTCTGACATAAAATAATAAATATGTCTATGTCAAGAATCCCCATTTTTGAATTCTTAGTTTTCAGAAAACACTATTGTGATATAATTTCTTCAAATCTTGTAATATAATAGTAAAAAAGAAAGCCCTGCTTGTTATCAACTAGATATTTTTGCTTAAAAATATGTTGATGACTTCAGCAGGTCATTAATAATTTGGGAAAACATTTTTTTTTTATTGCAAAAAATATATGTTTAAGAAAATCACTTCACAAGAGCAAGCATTGCATCAAATTTCTAAACTTTATAAATGTAAAGGTCTAACCATATACAAAGATATTCTTTGTAGCAGGCTAATTCCTGTATAAAAAGTTCATTTTATCAAAAAATTTGAATTTGAAATAATTCTACCATTTTTTAAAACCTATTCAAATGTCTTTCAACCAACAAAATTGTTTGCACCCACAGTGAAAGCCATCCAAAAATATTCTGTTATATTTGTGAGGTTTTCAACATACTTTAGCTCATTCTTGCTTTCTATTGTGAAAAGACTCCATGGTTCAATAAAGTTGCATACTTTTTGCCATGCACCAATGTGATTACTGATCATCAAACAGTAACACTTATTAAATTTCTTACTGCATAGCAATTATAAGCAATAAATGACTTCTCCTTTTTCATATATAAGACTTTTGTTAATTACACCATTATTGTAGAGTTTTTGGAATTTACAGATGCAATATTTTATCTTTAGGCAATCTCTAACTTGTAAATTTCCATTTTTGTGCCATTAGTCCTTAGAATATGGGTTAGTCTTCATAAATATTATTTTAAAAAATGACCTTGAAGGTCATGGCAACAGTGTTTACTAATAAAATTGATTACATTTCAGTTTGATACTCATGAAAAACCAAAGTTTCATTTTTGAAAAGTCTCAAATTTTATTTTCAGATGTCATATCTTGATACAGCTTTGGGTAGGGTTAAGCACCTGAAATGTTTAAAAAAACTTGGATTGGATTTGGTCAATTTCATTAGCTGAATTTTAGGTTGGGTAGTGTCAAAATATCTTTACACATTTAGTGTTCTGCTGTGCATTCACCAAAGATCTGAAAAATAGTTTGGATGGCAATGTAAACCATGCTGTTTGTAGCTTATATTTTGTATGATTTTTATGTAGACCACAATGTTTACTATACTACTTGAATGCTGTATTTCAAAATGAGTCATATTTCAATGTATCCATTCAATAGAATATGGCAATGTAGCTCTCTGAGATTGCACTTATATCTAATAATAAAGATCTTATAATTAGCTAATGAATAATTGGCTAAAGATTAGTAAACAAGAATACATGTATACATGTAAAATGTAATGCACAAATTTTCTGAACTTTGATCACCTCTAGAACTGAGAAAATATGCTGTTAAATCAATAGATTATTTAGATTTTTTGTTTAAAAAATATCAATTAAAAAAATAAAGCTTAACAAATATTAACTCTCTAAAATTAAGCTGACACCAACCCTCTTTTTTCTCTTGTCTCATAGATTGCATTTGTGATGCACTGAATATGATACTTTTTAGTTTTGTCCATGTTTTTGAAACCTCAACTTGATTACAACTATGCTATAAATCTAAAAAAAAGTGTGTACTTGAATATTTTGAATTTCACTTAACAGTTCTCATCAGTTGGGGGAAGTTTGTATCCCAGAGAGATTTGATCTTCTATAGTGTCGCCATTTTATGATATTGAATATTTGCTTAGTCAAAATAGATTAACCCTACTTCTAATAATGTTAATTTTAAGTAAAAAGTTGATTTGTCCACATTTTTTAAAAATTTCAATCAAGCAGTTCAAGAATTATTGAATTTTCATGGACAAATTTACAATATTGGTGCAATGGTAAAGATTTCTGCTAAATCAAGTACATGAAAACAAGAATTGTTTAATAAGAAATCAGATTTTTGTTAAAATATTGTAACATAATCTCATGTGTGGTCAAGTTAAGAAAAGAAATGGAAAAAACTAAGACTCAAGTAATATAAAAATTAATTGTACACACATGATTATTATTAATTAGATTATTTGTAAAATTTTAATAAGCAATATTTTGATATTAATTTGCTTGGCAGTAGTTTTGACTAATAGCAAAAGACTGAAATGCAAATGCTAATTAATGCTGATGTGCATAAATGGCAGACAAAGAAAAAGAGGGAAATCAATAAATTGTCTGTCAACAACATCAATTAAACAGGTACTTGCCAAGTGTTTAATTGTTTGCTATTACTAACTATAAAAGTAGTGCAATTTATATATTTGGTGATGAGCAAAATTCATTGGATTTACTTCTTTATCTTGTCATGTTTATTTATTAATTCAATGGAAAGTCTGGAACAGCCTACACACAATAGCCTTTCAAAAGTGTGGTGCAGCTGGTAGTCATTGTTTACTTGATGTGCTTATAGGTTAGGTGTAAGGATAGGGAGTATTATTTGTTATAGCTTTCCTAACATTCATTATTCACAAGTTAGTGTTATTATTATTAGTATTGGATCAACCCTTGTTAGAAAAGTAATGTTTTATCTAGATCAGTTTTCTTGGTCAATCAATCAATTGCCTGTTAGTAAATTAGACAACTCTTGACTGACTTACAAATTAGTTTTATTGCTGACTGTATTGGTTGTCTACATGTATCAAGGGCTAACATGTATAGTTATATCTTTAGGGTTATTATATGTAGGGAACTATAACAAGCTAAAGCACCATGGTTGTGTTACTTTTCTATATTTTAACTGCAACAATAACAAGGACAATCAATGCATTAAATTATTAAGTTATCACACACACACACATGTTTTCTGAGACAATGCTCCATGCACTGATTCAACCATTGGTAATTCCTTCAATGTCCAAGTAAAGCTGGATCAGTTCACAAAGACAAAGTCTCCTCTTGTGCAGTGCTTTGAGTTGGGTTCCAACCCTGTATACTATCTCTCACTCTCATTCTAAAATAGCTGTTGTTAGTATATCCTTAAGTGTAGCTAATGATATATTAATTCAGTTAATATAGTTAACAATTATATAGAAAGAGAGAGTTTTTGGAGTCTGTCATACATTAAATACCATAACAAAATAGGAATATGGTTAAGCAATTCTAAACTAAGTTGACATTAGTGTTGGCAAGATTCTACATGGCAACCATGACAGGCACCTGACATGCACAAGAGAAAGAAAAACAAAGGAAGAACATAAGCGAGTTAAAATAGTTGTTTATTTTCAAAATATGGAGAAAACCTTACAGTAGGAAGAACCTGGAACAAGAATTAGTGCAAAGAAAATTGCTTCAGTCTACAAAAAGAAATGAAATCAAAGAAGAGGGAAATGAACATAAGCACTACCTTACTTAAGTACACAGAAAATGTAGAAAGGGACCAGCAAAGGAGTACTCAAAGCTGAATACAATAATGGTATATTCCAAAAAGAAGACAAGAAGCAAACCAAAAACTCAAAAAACCCACCAATAAAGAAAAACCCTGGAAACACAAGACGTGACAATGTCCCTTGAAAGTGAACTGTCTCCAACAGAACTAGTGCTACAGCCAGCACAATTAAACAGTGAACTCACAATAGTTCAATTGACAGAGATTATTGAAAACAATAATAAAGAAAGACAAGAGTTAATGATATGCATAGAACAGTTAACACAATGAATGTTTGAAATAGAGGTAGCAAATACTGAAAAAGAGAAACACATTGACAAAATCATAGAAGATACGATTATATGATTAATGGAGCAATGAAACTTGTTTCAAAAACAGATAGAGAAACTAACTGAAGTGAACAAAGAAATTAAAGTTTAGAGTGAAAGGTTGCAATGATTGAGGAGGGAGTTACATGAGGAGAATGCAAACCTTAGAGAAGACAATATGAAGAAACAGATAGAAATCAATAACTTGAAAGAATGAGATGTGGTTAATGGTACTAAGTAAAGAGGAAAAAAGAGATGAAAATGTCAAAACAATAGAAAATACTATAATTAAAACGCCTCAACAACTAGATGATGCAATACCTTACAGAGATACACCAATGAATAGGTACAAACAAAGTCAAACTGAAGAGGAATTCATTGAAAAATTAGTAGGAGACATAACAAAGCAAGTACAAGAAAATTGTGTAAAAACAGTAGAGAAAAACCAACATTTGAAAATACAATACTAGCAGAAGATGAGGACAATGACATGTCTGTATGTAAGGTGATACTGCCTAAGTTCACAAGGAGAGTTGACAATTACTCACCAACATTCAATGAATGGCTACAAATTTTTGAGATGAGTATGAAAGAGGGGAAAGTGACACAACAATGAGCAGCAGCAAGGTTTCCATTATACCTAAGCAGTGTGGCTTACCAACATTATTTAGTGTTAGATATACAGACAAAAACCAATTACAAAAAATTGATAGGAGAGTACCAACAATACTACAATGATGAGAGTTTCAAATGTCAATACTGAATTTTGCTAAATGCAATGAGAATGAATAAAAGAGATGACTTGAGAAACTATATATCACAAGTAGAAAGGTTACTAAAACTCAGCTCAAGAGAACAAAACTATACAAAATACTATTTATTCTAGCACATTTGCAAAGACATACCAGAGGTGATATGTCAACAATTTCAGATTAAATGTGATTCAGATGACTCATTAGACAAAATGATTCAAAAAGGACTCGCAATACAAATAATGATGGAAAACAACGTGAGAATTAATGATAGGAAAGCTGGTAATAAATAACACAATGCTTATGGTTAGCAAATCAATAGGAAAAACACTGAATAAGAACTCAGGAGAGAAATTGATAAAAATAAAACTCAAGGATGAAATGATTAAACAAATAAAATGAAAGGACCTGAAATGCCAGATGTGCGGCAATAAGGGGCATTCCAAGAGATATTGCAAAAGACAAATTAATTGGATAGAAGAAGAAGAAGCGTATTTTGATGAGGAGGATCTAATTGAAAATTAGGAGGAGCAAGAAAATGACGAAGAACCTGAATCTACAGAAATAAATGATTTAAACTAGAGGGAGCACCATCTCTAATAAAACAAGTGCCCATGTTAATCACAGACTTAATGAAAACTTACACAATAACAGTTGGGATTAATGGGGTTATGGTCAATGCTACAATAGATGCGGGAGCAGTTATATTGATAATGAATGATGATTGTGCAGCAAAAATGGGATTTGAAAGGAAACATTTTAAAAATGAGAAAAATAGACTAATAAATGCATCTGGAGACTATATAGATGTGAAAGAGCAACTGCAGGATGTACCAATAAGAGTAGCAAATACAACGTTCCAGCAGACTTTCACAGTGATTGACACTGAGAAAAATCAATTGCCATACAAAATAATACTAGGGAATGATTTCTTGACAAACAACAGATGCATCATAAACTACAATGATAGGACAATAATGGTACAGGAAGAGATAGTAACGATGTATGAAGAAGAAAATGATACAATAATGTTCAAGCTAACACAAAACATGAAAATTTTACCAAATAATTGGAAAATGTGCAAAATTGAAATGGAGAAAAAAATACACGTGGAAATAAAGATGTATGATCACATAGGGATTAATACAAAGAAGTTGTCAATTCCATCTAGCCTATGTACAGTACAAGAAGGAAAAGGAGAGTATAATGAAATGAGTCAAGCAAATTTATTGCTAAAATAAACAAACAAACAAATACTACAAACTACTATGCATGTATATTTACAAAATTAAAAATATGCACACTTACTTAAGGGGCGAATG
Source organism: Hofstenia miamia (assembly GCA_900660155.1). Taxonomy (NCBI): domain Eukaryota; kingdom Metazoa; phylum Xenacoelomorpha; order Acoela; family Hofsteniidae; genus Hofstenia; species Hofstenia miamia. Next base: position 585,043 of record CABFPE010000266.1, read on the forward strand.
CAACAAACCATATGGTCAATCTAAAGAGAGAAAAAGTGAAAATTAAAGGGAAGAGAATAAAGACAGAAAAATGAATGATAGATAAAACTATTAATATAATAGAAAAGGAAGAGGAGCAAAATTATCATTGGTAAACATTCTGAATAAACATAGCAAAATATTTAATTTTGGTGAAATTAGTTTCAGTAAGGCAATAGGAGAAACACATAAAATAATTACTACAATGGATGAACCAATAAGGTTACCATGTAGAAGGGTACCTGAGAATTTGAAGGACAATTATAATATGATCCTCAATGAATAAATTGGCAACAAAATTATAAGAATGAGTGAAAGTCCATATGCATCACCAATGGTGTTTATAATGCAAGGTAATAAATACAGACTCTGCATAGACTTTTGCAAACTTAATGATGTGACAAAAAAGGACGTGAACCCACTGCTGAGGATAGACGACATGATATATGAAGCAACAAAGAACAGATATTTCACATGCATTGATCTGTGAAAGGCCTATTGGCAGGTACCAATGGAGCTGAAAGATTCAAGAAAACGGCATTTATAACACTGTACAGATTGTTTGAGTAGATGTACATGGCATTTGGGTTGTGTAATGCACCGGCCACATTCCAGAGATACATAACTAAAGTACTAAAACAAGACAACAAAAAACTAGAAGAGGGAGTGTGTGCTTACATAGACGATATCTTAATAGTGAGCAATATGATACAGGAACATATTGAAAAGTTGGACTGAACACTAACAATTTTTTATAATGCTGGTCTCAGGGTAAATGGAAAGAAATGTGAAATTTTAAAAACCGAAGTCATATTCCTGGGAAGGCAAATACAAGAAGGAAAAATAAAGATGAATAATAATGCGAAAAAAGTGACTCAAAATATAAAAAGTCCGAAAACCAAGACGTCCAAAGAATAATGTGCTTCATAAATCCGTCTGCACAGTTGACTGCCTCGAGCATAAATAAAACCATTCAGAAAATTGCCAACGCAATATCAAACTCCAGTAGCAGTAGTGTTTAATTTGTATTTTGTAAATTTGTAATTTGTCTATTTAGCATGAGATTTACTTTTGTATTGCACCAATCAGTTTATTTTTGATGTTGATTTTCTATTTAATTACTGTTTTTTATTAAGTTTATTATTGAACCGATTAAAGGCCATTGCTGTAGTCTCATCCCCCAAACGTATTTAAAATGCCCCATTAATTAATAACTAACTCCAATGTTTTGAAATTGTGAATAATTTCAAAATATGGAAACCCTATTAACACAATCACTTGCCATGGATAATACTGCTACAAAGTTTTAAGATCGCTCTACCATTTTTTAGAAAACAACAATTCCAAAGCAAAAAAAGCTGTATTTATATAACTTAGCACCTATTGTTTTCAATGACACTTAGAAATGATGTCTGAGCTTTTCTACCTCGGACTGGAAGCATTGAACTAAGATATTGCGAAATACCTGCAATGCGGCATCTTTTCACTTCCTTCTGGCTGTGGAATGTCATCTTCTTGAAGCAGCACTTGAGATGCACGAAGACCTAACGGTCACAGAAATTGTAATCGGGGAATAATCTACGTTGTCTAAAAAACTGAGCAGTAACGGCTGATGTGTGTGGCCGCGCATTATCGTGTTGAAAGGACAAATTGCCTAATTTTGTTGGGTCACTTCGCAGAACTCTCCAATGTACGTCTCGGAGTCCACTGTTTCACTATAAGGCAAGGTCTGGGCGTACACCTTGTTAGATGTGAAGCAACTGGAACAACTAAGTCCATCCTTGCTAGAGTATAATGAAATGAGTCAAGCAAATTTATTGCTAAAATAAACAAACAAATACTACAAACTACTATGCATGTATATTTACAAAATTAAAAATATGCACACTTACTTAAGGGGGGAGTATCACCGGGAAAATTGTCAAATCACCGAATCTCGCAAATCGCGTTTAAACCCAGTGTTTATGAGGGAGTCATTATTAAACTGTATGATACTTTTAAATTTTTGAAATCCATCAAGTAGTTTATTTTTTACAATTTTTTTTCTGATGGTAGGTATCTGTAGAAATGAGGATTCGAGCGGCTGAGAAAAAAGCTTCTGAAGCCTCCTTTGAAGCTTGGAGAGAACGAAGGCGCAGAAAATTGGCAACAGAGGAGTCTAAGAAGATTTCAGAAGGCTTTCCGTATGCTTCCGGGGAGCATGTGAAGGAAAAAAACTGAAAAGTTGGATTGAAGTCATTCGTTTTTCAATAAAATTGTGATCATGATTTTCTTTCGTTTTTTATGTTTTTTGATAGCACTTTTGCCATAACTTTTTTATTTATCAAGATAATCTAATGAAACTTTCTGTGCTTGTACAACAGGCATACAGGAGTTTTGTGTTCTAAGGATTTGAAGATCTCTTTTAATTTAAAAATGTTACAAACTTTAATGTCATACAATTTTTGACAATTTTAGTACATATTTTTATACGGCTATAAATGTAACAGATTGAGATCTTCTTCAAAACCCATAGAACAAAACATTCTTCATTATGTTTCTAAACCCCTCACTAAATTTTGTA
>CABFPE010000266.1:590457-600480 GCA_900660155.1 Hofstenia miamia
TTACAGAACGATTGGTATACATATAGCTGAGTAGAAACAGAACTTTGAAGTATGTGGGTCATGCAGGATACACTAGAGCAAAAGAGATTAATTCCATCACGAGCCAGTAGATCAGAGTGAAAGAAGAAATCTGTTGTAGACAGGAATGACTGAGATAACGATGTTGCTTGCAGATAGACTCTTGATGATTTCATTGAACTGCTTAATGACGTGATTTCTTCAAAGATTTGAATTGTGACATATAGGTGTGATTTCAAGAAAGTGGATATATTGTGGTGTGAACTTATGATATATTTTATCAGTGAGAACCTTTAACTTTGCCTTGAAGATTTCTGTGTTGGAGGTGTTTAAAGCATCAATGCGACCAGTGTTGATGGCAACGGAGTTTATATGTCTCTTAGGATATTTTGTGATCTTGTTTGTAAGCTGCTTTGTGTCGTGTCTAGGATAGGAATGTACAGAAGTGACTTGATTTGAGAGAAGGTTGTGTGATCTGATGTGCTTTAGGATGCTGGCTCCAATGACTAGAGTAGATGTACCAGGTTTGATCGATTTGTGAGCCTTTGGAAGAGGCTTGTTGGGAGTTGCAGGTTTCTTATTTGAAAGAGAAGGCGAGTAAAATGACGCATCGAATCTGAGAGCGTGCTTGAGACCTGACCGTTCTCGACGAGAGCAAACATAGTCAGAAGGAAGCTATTGAGAACCACTTAAACAATATCCTAAATGAAAAATCACAAATGGAATTTGAATATGTTAACAACTTAGAATATGGTTTAGGCGAAAGAAATCCAAAGAAAATTAAAAACGACCTCAATAATTTAATGAGGAACCAATATATCACAAATGTATGAGTAGATGGCACTTATCAGGACATTTAGAGGATATTATTTAATATACCACCTACTATCAAGACTTGTAAAAGAAAAAACCTATAGTATCTAATAGCTTTAAACCTGATTACTTTAAAATATCTGAATACGAAAGGGAAGTCCAGCTCAGCCATTTAGTGATCAAGAAATACTTCAAACCATCTCACAATTGAAAAATTGTCAGGGACTTGATGGCCTTAATTCTAATTTCTATCGAAATTTTCAAATGCTATTACTAACTTATATGAAATCAGGTTTGAAACTTGTATGAATTTGGAAAGGCAAGGGGATTAAACATCAATAATCAGAAGTCCATTTATACTGGTATCAATAACGCCAAAATGTGGAGAAATAATTGCATTATTAAATCATGAGATCACCTTACTAGGTGTTAACCTGAATATAAATGGGGAACAAGATTTTGACGCAGCTAATTTCATTGTTGAAAATACACTAACTCTAAGCTTTTTAGCAAATAGGAAAATGTCACTATATGGAAATTGAAAGCAATTAATGGGCTAGTTCTTACAAAACAATTATACCATCTTACATACTATCCATTAATCAACCCTAGCAATCCCATGCAAAGTCAAATAAATGAGAACCTCTTGAAGAACAGAGACCACCATAGGCCTTCAAAACTCCTGTATGGCACCTATCAGAGTGGCGGCGTTCAGCTGGGAAATATCTCCACATGCAAGTTGTGTACAAAATCTATCTCCTTTTTAAAATTCTTAAAAATGCTAGCCATCCCATTTTCCACATATACAATAGTATAATCAAGGTGCACACTAGCGTGAACAGTGTCCTTAAAATAATTTGTAACTTGTCTCATCCTAGGAAACTGAAATTGATCTGTCCACATTTATATATGACCTTATACATAGTGAAACAGCAAAAGGTACAGCTTAATCCAGATGGTTGCAGTTCAGAACTACCACAAATAATAAAGATGCTATCAAGATCAAACTTCTCATTTAACAAAGAAGTTGATCCAATGAGTCTTTGTAATTTCTCTCATCTTTCCGCAAAAGTTACTATCACTTTTTTCTCCTTCAAGACATTTACAGACTTTTATCATTAATGCTTCCAACCAAAGCAAAAATTCAATTAATTTACACATTAATACCAAGGACATATTTAGTATGTCCTTGAATAATAAAATGCAAATAAAATTGGTTATAAAAATAGCAGTTAATCATATACATATAACAGAAATACAGAAATCAAGAAAACTTTTCTAAGTCCACAATGCATTATCTATAAAAATATATTAACTACTTTCTTTAAAATATTTAATAATATTGTTCCATACCACAAATCCAACTTTCTATCCTCTAAACTATTGTTTAGACATAATCATAGAACCCTAAAATGTAAGCCTCTTCCATATAACAAGAAAATAATGAAAAATTCATTTTTCAACTCATCAATAAATATATGGAATAATTTACGTAAATCTATAAAACAAATATTTAAATAAAGAGTATTCAAAAACAAAATTGAAAAATACTTCTGTAGTTATACAAATGAAAAGGCTTCAATACAAATGACAAGGTTTTACATTTTATAATAGTGATTATTTGATGCATCTAACCTAAATTTACCCTAGCCCAAGCTAGTAATTTTACTTATTTTTGTATGTGTTTTGTTCTTTTATTAGTAGTATATATAGTCATGTGGAGAAGTCACAAAATGAACATTTGTCCTCTGCTGACTCAGAGATATTGATGAGGGTCTTGCAACACCATATAGCATTGATGTAATTAGTGACTCACTATTTTGTGACATTTATGAGGCTCAATTTTACAATGATTGATAAACACTTGTTTGCTATAGTGACTAATTTCATTAAATGCTTTTTAATATACCTGGCTATATAACACATTATTTAGTTTGCATATATTAGCATACTAATTAGGTTTACACCATGTTTTGTAATGACACATTACTGACTTATTAATGTCTGTGAGGGCTAATTCTACAATGATTCATAAACATGTGTCTGCTATAGTTATTAATTTCATTACATGATTTGATTGCTATACCACATGATATTTAGCTTGCATGCTTAAATTTGTTTGCATACACATTACATCATGTTTTGGGAATCTAACATTACATGTAAAAAACTACATATCATTTTCCAAAATACGTAATCTGGCAGACCCTCATGCATGACCATTATCATTGCTGACTAAGTTTATCCATAAAAATTTTCCATGTATTTTGATTGATTAGCTAGTTCTATGCACAATGTTTAACACGTTTTTCACAATCAATACATTACATGCAAAGGGTCACATTTTCATTTTTCAAATAAGTTGCTATTTTTCCATTTTTAAAATTCCCTGTGTTTAATTTGTTTTGCTAATATCCAAATACATAAATGAGAATCTTTTTTGGTAAACTTGACATTACAGGCATAAAACACAATAAAAGCAAACTAGTAATTGGAACAATTACACATGGGTTATGCATAAAAGCAACTTAGCATTACAGATATATGAAATATAGACTTACATGTTAAAATCAAAATAGTTTTGGAAAAAAACATCATTTTATGCATAAAGACACAATTTTGATTCCTAAATATTATGCATGGAATTATATATTTAATGAATAATTATTCAAAAGCCACTATCATCACAATCAATTGTTGTGAAAAAATGAACTCTGCATGAATATTAAGTGTATAAATTCAAGGAAAATGATGGTAAAACAAAAATAATTTATCTGGTTGGTTTATTGACATCAGCTTAAAACAACTGAATTTAAGAAACAATATAAAAAATATTCTTGTGAACAATGCATTTAGAGATTTGTTAACTTTTTTACAATGCATGATAATTTATAGGGGAAGACGCAAAAATTCCTAAGATACAAAAACAGTGCAAATTTTATGAAGATTGTGTGGTAATTTATTCAACAGCATAGATCATGTTATATTTCAATAAACAATTATCATGCTAACTTTGTTTAATTATTTTAAATATTGGATTAAGTAGATTGTACTATTAGCAGAAATAGTCTATTTATTTATTCATTAAAGAATTTTGTACAAAAAATGATATGTTCTAGTTTCCATTTGGAATTTATAATTGCAAAACAACATGTCTCAAGTTAGTAAATTGAGCAAATATTTATGTAAAAACAAAAAGAAATTTGGGAAAAATATTCAGTAAATAATTAATAAAATAATATTGCATTTTTAAAGTTCTTTGTTTCTATTTAATGAGTCATATGTATTGAAAATAGTCATGTTTTGACTTTTCATTTTACATTATCAGTGACTTTGTTCATTTTATAAAAGACATTTCCTTTGTATCATGTTAGAGATGGACTAGAATCATGATTATTCTGGTGAAATATAATAAAGGCTCAGTCAATATCTATCCATGTTTTTGTGCAAATGCGAAAATGGTTCTTTGATTCCACACTGCTTCTTCAAATAGGTGTGCTTATTTTTGAATTTTAGTGAATATACATTTTAAAATTGCGTCTTTATTCAATACTCTGTAATGTGCATCAATGTTTGTGTGAATTTATTTGCCTAGCATTTATTAAGTTTTCTATTTACAATTAATAAAGGGTGACATAGTGTTCTAAACAGCTTAGATTTCAAATACATCTTTGCATGCAAGCATTGGTATGCATTTGCTCCTTGAATTTTGCTTGTAATATTTATTAAAAAATCGAATTTTTATGAAATATTTGATCTAACCCTTGATGTTTGCATGGTATTATTAGCCAAATGTTCATAAATTTTCAAGTCATTGTAGAGTTTACCTGTGGTTAGGCAATTTTTTTAGACAATGTTTTTCAACATATTAACCTATAAATGGTTAATTTGTAATTTTCTCAAAATTTGTATCAATTTATCTCTTAAATACCATGCACCCATATTTTTGCATGTGAAAAATATACTATTTACAAGCATTTGTACATATAGAAGATGCTCTCAACATGGAATTATGACTAATTTGACAAACAGAATTCATATCTATAGATGGGGAAATCAGGTGTGTGTTTAGTAGCATACCTGCTAGGAGAAGAATGGTGAATCATGTGGAGAAGCGTATTCTCATTTCTATAGTAAATATACAATACAGTGGAAAGATGTCAAATATTAGATGGTGAATAATGACTTAATTAGAGATATTGCTTTTTGGACTGTTGATTTCAAATGACTTTACACACAAATAACAGGGTATGTCACATACACTGCATGCAATTACAAGTGCATATATTTAGAAAAAAGGCAGAGAATAGCATAGAATTGTGATTAATTTGGGGATACAAAATGATGGAATAGTGGAAAGCCATGTAATGCACACAGCCACATAAAACCCCATCAACCAAATAAAGCTGAAAAGGGTGTTTAAGTCAACAAAATGTGTAACAATCATTATTTTTTACTTCTCTGCATGACTATATATACTACTTTTATTTCTATTGTTTTACTCTATTTAGAGTTGTAAACAGTATTTTATATTGTAAAAAGCAACTCTAAATATAGATATTTCATTTCTTAGAAACGTTGTAAGACTTTTCTAATACCTACAATATTTTTTGATTCTTCATTTGTGTCTAGACTTCAAAATTTTATGATGTTCTTAGAGTTAATTCCTTTTTTTGACAACATTTTCAATTATAAGTATTGTTTTACATTTATGCAAACAAGTACAAACCAACTGTATCAATCAGATGCACATTTCAAAATGATTTGTTATTATAATACATTTTAGTCTATGTCAAAAAATTCATTCTGGCAATAACTCATCCAATTTTGAACACCTTTGAATCTTTGAGTTATCTCATGTCTATTCTGAAAATTTAGACGTATTAATGATCAATTGTTGGGATCTAAATTACCTAAATGGTAGGTACCAATGTAAAATTAGTCTGTTTTTAAATACATTTAAGCTAAAATTGGCTAATACTAGAATCAGATAATCAAGTACTACATGAATTGACTACATCGTGTTAGCTGAGAACAACAATGTATAATATGACAGAGATGGAAGTGGGGCCAGTTGACCCATAGGGCAAGATAAGTCAGGTTGGGTGGCACGGGACAAGATTTTTCAAAAGTGGGTACCCATGGGGCAAAAGTGGAGCAAAAACACTTTTTGTTACGAAGATTGAAGAAAGAGATTACCAAATTTAGAGATTGAAAAAGTTTTTTTTTACATCAAATTTCTCTGCTTAAAAAAACTTGATTTACTTAGAAATTTAGTTGCACTTTGAAAAGTTATTTACCATGCATTTTAGCTCTGGGTGTAATTTGATTCTATTCATTAATATCAGCAAGATAATTTTGATCTGATTTGTAGTCAATAGGCGTTGCAATTACATTGGAAGGAGTGCAATAGTCCTTGTATAAATGTATTATATAAAATATAAGCTTTATAAAAATCTTTATAGAGTTAAAATTCAATTTTATTTTGCTATAAAAAATGTTATTAATAAGTATTGGCATCATTTTTTATTAAACTCTTATTATGAGTAATAGTAGAAATAAGGATTAGAAATGCTTAAGTTGTGGTGTGGTGTACTGCAATAAAAATTGTCATAAAACAAACAAGGGGCAATAAAATATCGTAAGTAGTTTAAGAGCAGAATTTTTTAGAACGCCAATTTGGGAAGGAAGAATATAAAACTTAGGCAATGTGGGACAGATTTCAAAACGTGTAAATGGTGCAGTGCACAAATTCTGTGAGGTGGGGCATGACCATTCACAAAAATCTTTCCCCCTTCCATCTCTGGGCTATGAGTCTTCACTTCCATTCCCTGACCACTGTATTATATATATCAGGTTTCGAAAATCTGGCTCAATCCAAGATACAATCAGCTATGGATAAAAACTTAAAAGAAGTTTATTGTTAACATCAATCATTTTATAGCAATTCATTTCTGTGCGCACTGCATCAAATTCAAACACATTTATTTTTTTCAGAAAATTACCGTCAAATATTTTTTATAAAATTCCTTTAACTACTATAGTAGAATATTGTTCTAATTAACCATTAAAACTGATTTAATCATTTTATGGTGTCAATTTGTTCACCTAGGATCTTATTTTTACTTATTTTCCTTAAAGTCAATGCTCCGGCAATTTTGTATGGTACAACTTTGCAATAATTTCGAAATTTTCTGTTTTTTCACTTCATGTTGATGTAAAAAAATGTCAATATAAGAATGTCCATTTGAATGTTCTTTTGTTCATATTCCGAATCATTGTTATGTTTCTTCAAAGTAAAATCTTCCCCAATTAAATGTCACATTCATTTTTGTAGACTATTGGTGAAACAAGCTCATTTGAATTATTTTTATCATTAAAAATGAGTGAATGATTGTGGTGATTTGATTTTTCAATCTTTTGTAAGACACCAAAGAGTTATTTTGAGTTTAATTCCCAATAATCTGTCCACATAAAAGCTGATAGATAGCCATAGGTAATGGCTGATGCTATAAAACCAATCATTTACAATATGCTTTGAATATAAAATTGGATAAACTTTCTGCAAAGGCAACACAGAATCTAAAACTCAGTTGTTACTTTCATTTGCTCCAAATTTTCACATAAACTCTTAGAAAAAGCATTTTTGCATGACTTCAAATGCATATTAAGTTATGCACTGATCTAAATTAACCTATAACATATCATTTCAGACATCAAATGAACTATATTATAAAAAATTAATATGTAATTACAATGGAGCAATTGAAAAATTGTAAATCTTTTTGTACATTTAATAGTTTGCAAAAACTCCAACCATATTTTTTATTTCACAACACATCAAAATATAGCAGAACAGATATATAAAATGCAAAAAAATATTTTTTATTAACTTTGCAATCTACATCACTCGAGCTAGTGCAAAACCCAAAAAATTATTGTGTAAGATACGAGGAAGAACAATAGCCCACCAAAAATTCCCGTGGTTCACTATTGCAATGACTATGCATAATTATATTTCTTAGGCCTTGCTGTGTGATACAAGAAAACTTATTGTTGTAGTATTTAAAAGTTTGTGTCATTTATATTTTTACTAGGTAAAATATTTTTGTTTTGCATTTTGCAAACCAAGGAATTTTTCAATAACAACAATGAACAATGAAGTTAGAATTGTCATAAACAAATGACATGAAATTATTCTTAATGATAAAAACCCATTATATTGCATTTTAGAAAATCATTACATCAAAGTATGGGTTTGACAGTATAGTGTGAGAGCTAAAATCATTCTACTAAAAACAGTTTATCCCTATAGGCACACACAAATTGACTGCAAACAGTAAGGGAAGCTTTCATTTTGCCTTTCAATCTCACTGTCAAGAAAACATGACACATCTTGTTGCAATAAACCATGTGGTGTAGCTCATATATTGATTAATATGGATGAAATATTGAAGTGTTTCAATTGCAAATTTGATACTGAATGGCAAATATGGAAGCATATATCTTTATTGAAATAGAGGTTGCCAACAGAGATGGAAGTGGGGTAGATTTTTGCGACCTGACCTGTTCCACCTCATAGACTTTTTGCCCTGACTCATTTCAATGTGTTGACATCTGCCACAAGTTTTGTTTTACAGAACCAAATTTCCCCACTAAAATAACTCTCACTCTAAAAAACTACATGTGAAATCTTATTTCCCTTAGTTTTCAATGACGATTTTCATAGTGCTGCACCACACCACAACAACCAAATATTTTGAATCCTTATTGCCTAGAAGATACAGAATCATTTTGTTCAAATGCCATCTTTACTATTACTGCCGATAGGAATCTAATAACAATATATATTAAAATTATTATTAATACATAATGTTTGCTCTCATTGAGAACGGTTGGGTCTCAAGCGCACTCTCAGATTCGATGCGCAATTATTTGTTTGGCGGCCCTACACTGCAGCAGAAGCTCTTCTTGTTCTATTCAAGAATTCGCTCTGTTCTCTCTCTGATGCTTCAACTCAATGTCCGTCTGAACATCAAAGTCAAGCAACTGTTGCCACAATTTTATCGAATGCTAAACCTGTAACTTCAGAATCTTCCTCATCATTTAGCTATCACTCTTTTCCAACTCCTTCACCAACACCAGAGAAACACTTGATTGAAAATACTTCGTCATTTTACTCGCCTTCTCTTTCAAATAAGAAACCTGCAACTCCCAACAAGCCTCTTCCAAAGGCTCACAAATCGATCAAACCTGGTACATCTACTCTAGTCATTGGAGCCAGCATCCTAAAGCACATCAGATCACACAACCTTCTCTCAAATCAAGTCACTTCTGTACATTCCTATCCTAGACACGACACAAAGCAGCTTACAAACAAGATCACAAAATATCCTAAGAGACATATAAACTCCGTCGTCATCAACACTGGTCTCATTGATGCTTTAAACACCTCTAACACAGAAATCTTCAAGGCAAAGTTAAAGGTTCTCACTGATAAAATATATCATAAGTTCACACCACGATATATCCACTTTCTTGAAATCACACCTGTATGTCACGACTCCAATCTTCGAAGAAATCACGTCATCAAGCAGTTCAATGAAATCATCAAGAGTCTATCTGCAAGCAACATCGTTATCTCAGTCATTCCTGTCTACAACAGATTTCTTCTTTCACTCTGATCTACTGGCTCGTGATGGAATTAATCTCTTTTGCTCTAGTGTATCCTGCATGACCCACATACTTCAAAGTTCTGTTTCTACTCAGCTATATGTATACCAATCGTTCCGTAAGGCAACCATAACATATTCTCAAGCTGCCTCTGCCCCAACACGTCGCCCTCTGTTACCTACACCTGGTCTTCACTCAGCATCTCAACCACAAACTTTGTAATGTTCAGGTACTTTTGTTATTATTTTATATTTTTTCAAATTATTGTCAATTTACTTAAAAAGCAACTCGATATATCATTCCATGAATCTCTAAAATCCTTGAAATACCAAAAATCTAGAATTACTAGAGTGTATTCTAATTATTACGCAATCAAAATCTACAATTTAATATTGGATCATATACGAGTTCTAGTCACACTCAAATTGATTTTATCAGGAGATATTGAAACAAATCCTGGACCTATTTTCAATCAAGATAAAATTAGCGATGTTTTAGCTAACTACAATCAAAACCTAA